>JARHVA010001382.1:2617500-2860000 GCA_037957365.1 Torreya grandis | reverse complement strand
TGTAATAAATGATACATAATGGAAACCAAGCCATGGAGGACATGACCCCATGCCAGAAGCCATAAACATGCGAGACCTAAAAAATAAGAGCTATGAGATAGATATAGTACCTACCTTGAGTTAACAAGTCTTATTTGCATATATTACAAATCATTTGATGTACACTATTAGTTGATAGTGAACAGTTGTACATTTCAATGATGATATGAAGTAATAGGAGGATTTACCTGGCATGGTTTTGACTTATCAATTTAGCATGCCTTAAAATGATAAAAAAAAGAAGAAAACAAGCTCATTTTTATCATGAAGTGCTAGTTGGAAGTTATAACATAGGGAAGCAGGTATTTATAGGAGGTAGTTAAATTTTATAGCTAATATGACATGAAACTACTCCCATCTATTGCCTTATAGTTGACACTTGCCATTGAAACAAATATCCAATGCTAAGTAATAGTGTAACATGCCTCTTTTGTTTTAGGGGTTGTGTTTTTAAACTATCTATTGTAAAAACATTTCCTCTAACTATATCAATTTTTAATGTAACACCCAATTCAAATTATACGTAATCAATTATTGAAAATAATGTTTTTGAGTGTAATACCTAATTTAGATTAAACATGACTGAATACTAAAAATAATGTTTTTCTGTCAAAGTATTTCTTGTTAGTATTTTAGATGCCTAATGCAATACATAATATAGATTATGTCTAAGTATCTCCTATACGTAATGCAATATGTAAATCAGATTATGCTTAACTTAGTATATGCAAAAATGTTTTTTGGTAGTTAGATTAACTAACATGGAGATATTTGAACAACAATGAGGAAGGAGAGTTGGGCTTACTTACGCAAGTGAAATTCTTTCATAAATACTTCATGTTATTTTAATTACTATCTCTCAATTTTTAGAACAAAAAAACCTTTATGAATAACATAACTTATAAATATTTATTTTGAGCTTCACTGTAAAAACTTCTAAAATTATCCATTTCTTGCCTAAACTGAAGCATTAAGTAGTGTTTGGAAGGCATTAGGATGTTATTTGTAAAAATAATCTATCTATTTAAAATTGACCTTTTGTGATAAGGCCGACTGTCATGCCATTAAAACCCCCCTAAAAGAGTTTTGCAGGCTTCTTTGAGGCATTTGATTCAACCATTTATGTGAGAGGGGAAAAAATGAAATAAATGAGCATGATTATCATGAGATTCCTTTTGAAAATTTTGACATTGATTTTTAACTCATAACTACTATGGGGATAGTATCTTATTTGAATGCCTATGCAATTGCTTATTTGTACTGCTCATGTCACTCTAGTTTGGGAAATGAGTCATAACAAAAGAATTATGATTCTATCTCACTACAAAATAAATGTTTTTTTATAGTCTTGATATGGTTGGTATGTTGCCACAGTGTGGAAAATGAGTTATTGAGAAATAAAATTAGGGGTTAGGTAATGTAGCTCATATGTGGTTTATTGCAGCAATAGATTACTAAAAACAAAAATTATTTTCTCGATAGTTATTGGGTTTACTAATTGTGTTTCTATTTTAATTATAGTAAAATTGAAAATAACTCTACATTTATTGTAATATATAGACCAACTAGTAAAAAAAACAATATGATTTTTTTTGATGAAAAATATCTATATATTAATAAAAATATATAATATAGAAATAATTCAAAAAAAAATTAGGCGGTATGGAAGCAAACCTCGAGCCAAACTAGGACAAGCCTAAGAACAAATCTTAATAGAAATAAAAAATATCACTAGGCCCTACCTAGGAATGAGTTAACACAATAGCATAAACAAAAAAGGAAACATAATTAAGTTGCTAGTGCAAGGTCAAAAGGTGGAAGATCCATATCATAGCTAGGAAAGTCATTTCCATCTGAAATTGACTCCCAAATAGAAGATTGAGTAGTGTCATTATCCTCTTCTTGTTTCTAAGTAGGATAAATAGTAAGAGATAGCCTAGTGAACATATCCAACATGCCTTTTTGACCTCCAGTGGTGCCCCCAAGCATTAAGATGCATAGGAGGAGGAGAAGCACCTCAACCATCTTGCCTAGGAGGGGAAGGAGGTGGGAGTTTCCACCCTTCATACTATCCAAGAGGAGACATATATTAATACATAGTGCTGCTATGAGAATGGTGCTGAGATCAACTATGTTAGTGACCACCTTTAGGAGGAGGACTAGCATTTCTTCTAGTAGTTCTATTATCCCTAGGCAAGGAAGGAGGAATCCATGCCACAACATAAAGAACATCTCCCCAATGAGTGAGAAGGTTTTAAGATGGATAAGCTCTATGGCTAGTTTATTATCTTGCACTTGAATCTACAAAAGCACATTGGAAATAATGGAATATTTGCTAAATGCAAAAAAATTACAATTTGAAGAAACATTGTTAAACATTGCATTATTTCTTTCTTTCGATAACCAAAATATAATCTCCACTCTAAAATTATGCTAGACGTGGGTGTTTTTAAAAGGAAATTTGGGTTTATATCCAAGAAATATATGATGCCACTAAAAAAACTCAGGCTAGAAAGGCCTAAAAAGGTCATGAATCCACATCCAGACCCATTGGGATTTGGATCAGTGTTAGAATAAATGAGGGAGCATTTATAGATGTCCACAAAAAGGACATTTGAGAAGGGAAATTCATGAATACACAATTTTTTTGCCTATAGGAAATCCCTAATACAATACACACTAAGTGAAGTGAGCCAACTTAAGATCCAAGCAAGCCTCCCATATAGTTTAAAAGTGAAAGCACTAGTATGAAATGAAGAATGAAGACCCCAACGGGAATTAAGCTTGTTCACCATAAGCATGTGGGGAGAAATCCACTCGTAATCAATTCGAGGAGTGTAATTATAAAATGGAGTTTTCACATACCATTTCCAGTCCTTCCACCAAGGATGAGTGGAAATAAAAAATATTTTATGTAGCATTGAAGGTGAAACAACATTAAGGATTTCTTCATAAGACTCTCTACCAGTCTAACCAAAATTTAGTTTTCAGCTCTTCCTAGGATATCCAAAAGTGATATTGCTTACAAAATATGTCTTAGATAGTATGATTGCCTCTATAAAATAACCTGAGAGAATTGATACACAAAACCTCAACCAAAGAGACTTCATTGAAATTGATAACAAGTGACCACCATAGAGAATGTGAGTTAATGGACAACCCATCTTAGAACCCTGAGCCATTCTAAAGAATCCATGGTTTTATTTTTTACCATGATTTCTAGATACTTTTAGTAATAAAATACCCTATAATTTAAATAGGGGTTTTGATGATAAGCAGGTTTGAGGAGCCAAGCCAAGATTTTTTGCCTCTGGGAAGGGCTAGAGAAATGTAGTGTCAAAATAACACCTTCTAAGCTTCCTTTCCTTCAATGGCCCACATAATCCATTTGACACATAAGACAACTCTTTGATGAGCAATGTTGATGAGACCCATATCTCCTACATCTTATGAGAGGAAACAATATTCTCAAGATACTCTATGGAAGCCATGGCCATGGGAAGAATTGGCCCAAATAAAGTCCTTGATAAGGTTTTCAAGTTTTAGGTAAGAATTCTTGGAAGGCACCCATCATGAAGAGTAGTAGACATGGGTAGTCGCAAGAACTTTCGAGTAGATTTGAAATTTTATTGTTAACGATAAGGGCTAAGTAACCCAATAATCTAGCTTTTTTGCCTCTCTATCAACAAAATATTGCCAAAACATGGGTAGAGAGGCCTCAAAAGAAAAAGGAATGCTAAGAAACTTGAAAATTTCATCATATTAAATCTAGGCCCACCCATACTTGCTAGCCCACATCAGTGGGGGGAGGTATGACTACCTGTAGCATTTAGTTTTTTGTCATTGGATGCTTGAGATAGAGGCAAGGTATAAGGTATTGAGACACTACAAGGCATTTTCCACATTATCCTCTTATTTAATAATAACAAGGAGAGAATCATTAACAAAGTGGCCATTCAATAATTGCTTATCTTCCTAAGGGTTTTCTATATCTGGAGGGAGATTGATTCCTTTGACAAGACCCCTAGCTTGGGCATTGATAAGAAGATAACCAAAACCCTTTGTTGTAAGCACATATAAGGTAGGTGCCAAGGGGAATCCTTAGTGAATATATCTAAATAAGCTAAATTGTTTTGACGTAACTCCATTAATAGAGAGTATGGTTGAGGTTTCTAAAAAAAGTATTTGAATGGTTTAAATGAAATTAGGACTAGAGCCCAGGGATTTAAGTATGGCCAAGATGAAAGGCCACTCAATATAATCATAAGCTTTTTTAAGGTCAATTTTTATGAACATAAATTTTTGATTATATTTCCTAGCCTAATCCATTCTTTCCCAAACTAAAATAATATTATCTAATATATACCTACTTTTGATGAATCTTGTTTGCTTAGGGTGAATAATGTGTAGAAATAGATTACAAAATTAGAGCACCTAAATCTTTAAAAATGATTTTGTAAGAAACATTCAAAATGGTGATCGACTGCAAATTACATATCAACTTAGGATCCCCTTGTTTAGGTATGAATTTTATGTTTCCTTTATTTATATTCTTCCCTAGAGAATGTTTGGGAAGGCTTATTGATAGACATGGTATAAGTCAGAACCCACAAGTTCCTAGAGAGATTTATAAAACTCACAAGGGGAGCCATCAATGCTTGGAGCTTTATCATTCACCATACAAGCCATTACCTCTTACAGATCATCCATAGTGAGGAGCCTATCACACGTAACTTGTTGAGTGGGAGTGAGTTTGCATAGCACCACTATGAGACATTGATGAAGGGTTATGTCATGCTCTTTAAAAGATGCTTGATCTTTGAACACCTATTGATAATGGTGAATAAAAGCTTGAAAAATCTATAGCATCTCTAATATTCTCCTATCGACATTAGAGATCACTTGAACTCACTACTTTGAGTTTTTAGCTCTAAGCATTTCAAATAACTCTTTAGAGGCTTTGTCCCCTATCTTGAGCTAGTGAAGTCTAGCTTTGATTTGAGCTCCCTAGGCATTGTAGTTATCTATAATAAGGATGTGATGCCATAAATAAGAGATTTTAACCTACAAGATCTCATTTAAGGAATATTTTGATAGGGCTAAATCCATATGGCTAAGCTCTAAGAAACTAGCAGAGTAAGAGTGTCATCAAATTATAGCAAGTTGGCATCCATAGATTCTCAAGAAGTGAGAAGTTCTTCTAATGGCATCATTCTACCAGAGAATCCACCTAAAATCTTGGGTCAGATGAGGATCCAAATTTCAAATGCTATGAATGTGAGCCACAGTGGGTCCATGCTTGATTAAGAAGGTATTGAGAAAAAATTGGGATTTATGAACCTTGGGTTTCATGAACTACCATGTCACTCAAAACTAAATGGGGGAGTGATAAAAAAGCCCAAAATCTAGCTGTGCCTACACCAATGGAGAAAAAACATTATCAAAATAAAAGCATGTTTTAGTAGACATCATTTCTCAGTTAAGGCATTTTAGAATCTAAGTAGGTCCATCCCTAAGATTTATCCAGATGTACCACACTCCATCTATAGGATAATAGATCAAGTTTGGGTCATAAAATCCCCATTTAATACACATATAATACCATGCCTCTATTTTTCTAGCTTCCTAGTACATTGGTAAGTGGCCCACTTTTGTTAGGAATTAAGTGAATGTAAATCGGATTTCTAAACCACCATAAAATCACAAAACTAGATTTCAAATGTGTGAAAATCAAATTTAAATGTGTGAAAATCAGATTTAAATGTGTGAAAATCACAATTCCTTCAAACCACAATTTAATGAAAGCGTAAAAGGAGAGAATAAAACCAAAGATAGCACATAACATAGATATAATGTGGTTCACCTAATGTGGGATACATTCACTAATAAAGTCCTCAAATAAATCAGTAATTTGAAACAAGATTACAATGAACTCTCATAGAGATAGACAAATCCCCTATAGAAAATGCTGCATAAAAAAGATGCACTTTCACCTGCACCTACACTTTTATATATCTCAAAAGATGCTAAAATAGACCCTATAAATGAACACATACACTTTTCAAAACACCTATACTTTTGACTCTGTCTCCCAAAAGCCACACCTGCAAATAAAAATATTCAACAACCTTTCATAGGTCACACCACACCCTGTATAAATAGCAAATGGTGTAGAAAACATCCTCCCAAGAGAAAACTTGCCATCCTCACCTAGGATAGGCTCTATCCACAAGATGACACACCATTTCCACCTTTCAAAGCATATATAAAAGGTCCTTAGAGGAGGAACATGCCATTCCTCTCCAAATGGCACAACTTCCAATGTGGAAGTCCAACCCACTTCCATAATACATCAATAAATTATTAAATACTTCATTTAATAAAATTTTTCCTCCTAATGCATCATATAAATAAGTAAATACAACATTTAATAATTTCTCCTAATGTATCATGAAAATTATTAAATACATCATTTAATAATTTTCTCCTAATGCATTACAGAAATATTAAATAGTTAATTAATTCCCTAGAACAAGGAAATCAATCCCACTTCCAACAAACATGAAAGTATACATGAAAATTATTAAATAAACATTTAATAATATTCACCCACATGAGGAGCAAAGGAAAAATGTGCTCCCCACATCCTTGGAGTTCTCTAGATCCCCAAAGTGTACCAAAAAGGTCATGTGATAGCCCCAAAGGGCTTCACACTCAACAACTTTGTCTTTGGGAGATGTGACCATATTAAAATCACCATAGCTAACCTAATGAGCATTAGGGAGATCCTCTATAGTCCATCACCATAAATGACTACGCTCAAGGGCATCATTCAAGGCATAAATATTAATAAATCCAAAAGAGTGGATTTTAATGTTGAAAAGGGCCCAAATTAACCACATGGTGGGGTCCATTCTAGATTGTACTAAATGTAGTCGACAATTTGGAGAAATAAACTTGATCACACCACCATGTCTTACCTCATGATTATTATGCATAATTATACTATCATTCCAAATAGAGTTACTAACTATTATCAATAAAAAATATGCCACCTTCACTTCTTGCAGACAAAGAATAGCCATCTTGAGAAACTTACTTCTAAAATCATGCACAAAAAACTTGCATTTTGGGTCTGTAAGACCTCAAACATTCCATGAAAATAAATTCATAGATGACGGGTGTCGAGAGACATATCCTTAAAATCTAAGAATTCTAAGACATCAAAGTAATTTTGTAAAAAATGCCCACTATTAGCATTTAAAAAACATCCATTTATGCTTATTTACTCACATTATATTCAACCTAAAAATATCCTTCCTCTAACTCTTCACACCTCCTAGGAGGGATACAAGAGCATTTGGGTGCATCCCATCAAGAAGAAATTTGTAGAGAGGTTAGATGCGAGTCTAAAAAACTAGAAGAATTAAGTTGAGAAGCCCCTGAACTATGAGATAAAACATTGAGTTCAAGAGGGGTGTTGTAGACCCTAAGTTTTTCTATCACTTTCATAGCTTTAGCACGTGATTGAAAATGCTCTTTCTCAGAAGGAACCTAGTCCTACGATCCATTAATTATTGATGGATTACCTCCTTTATAATTTACTACATTTGAGTTCATGGATTTATTGTGGATGTTCTTCTTCCCTATCATAGTCCATCTGTCCTCAACTAGTTTTTTTCTAGTATCTAGAGAGGGCTTAGGAGGAGAGGTTAAGTGATTGGGAACATTGTTCTGGTCTAGTTGAAGGGGACAATCCTAGATTTTATGATCAGTGGCTTGGCAAAAAAATAAAGTATTGGGAAAATTGATATATAAAACCCATTGGGAGTGTCTCACATCACAAACTTAAATCTCCATAAACTCTTTAAGTTCTCAGGAAATGTCTACCTCCACACAAACCCATTTTTGTATCCTAATAGAGTAAAACTTATTTTGCTCATGACAAATAACCCAACCTATGGAAGAAGAATTATGGTGAATAAAATTACAATAGGGGAGTGGGAGACATGGAAATTATACCCAAACCAGGACCTTAAGAGCAGTGTGCTCAGAGACCACAAAGTCCCATGTCTAAGGGGAGAAAAACATGAATGAGTTCCTAACATACCATGTGGCTAACTTATGGAGAATAACTCATGCATGGGAAGGATAAGTGAAATGAAAATAAAAAACCCTTGGTCATATTCTGGATGCTTTCAAGCTTTATGTCATGAGCAACCAATGAGTTTGAACCCAAGATCTAAGTATACATTCAAAATGTATTTGACCCACAAAATAACGTATCAAATAAAATTGTTCTAGCCATTGATGAACAGAGTTAAATTATAGAACTTGTAAAATAGCATTAGGTTCCAAAGAATTACCTCGTGGTATACTTTTGATATGAAACCTCCTCAGGCACTTGTAGGGGGCCATTACTTGATGCTATGCTATTCTCCTCCATAGCTAAAATAGCTAGGGGAGAATGAGGAGAAGTCATTAAATAAGTTGGCCTCACCTAAAGGAGAGAAACCTTAAAAATAAATAAATGTTATTCCCATAGGTAACCTAACAAGGGTTATAGTATGCAGATAAGTGGGATTAACAAAAAATCAAGGGCTGACTCTATGATGGTGAATGGAAGAAACCCTAGTAGAGTAATTTTTTCCTTCTAAAAATTGATCTTAATAGCCAATTTAATTTACAGGAAGTACAGAAGGCAAACCTTTAACAATAGTCAATTTTAGTGGGTTTGTAGCTACTAAATGTAACACAATAATCATCCACTTATGTGAAATAACAGTTATAAATACATGGGTTCCTTAGTTAGTGTTGGATAAGCTATAGGTGGCCACAAAAACATGTTGCAAGTCATGTACTTGGTAGAGTAACTATCCATCCTAGCATCTTATGCATGCAAAATATAATGGTAAATTCTTGGAGAGCACCGCATATAACCAACTAATATTTCTAAAACTTTGTTTCATGCATATGGGTTTCCAAAAATTCCATTGGAGGTAGTCTGCCAAAATTAATTACCATTTAATCTTAATGGGAGGAAATCATAAATAATCCTTCACTTTGCAAAATTAGGAATTTTGTATGCAGTAGTTTATTATCATTGACTAACATGGTTCATTATCCAAAGTAAAATCCTTTGGCAAAAACAATATTACATGACTAAAGGTAGGTACTAAAAATCATACTTGAGCAAAGTGCTTTTCATCAGGTCAAAATTATGGATTTAAAGAAAAAATATGTTTCTTAGAAAATAAAATTTCCCTAACAACCTTAGTTTTTGTCATTTTATATACTTTTTAGTTGACATATTAAAATTTGTACGAACATCCTTTCAAAATCCAATAAAAAGGCTTGTTTAGTACATGCAGGGTAATTATGGGAATAACTTCTCATAAGGAGAAAAACATGGCATGAATTTTATTGAATTGCATAAACTATACGACTCAATGGATACAAATTGACCTAACTTCGAAGAAACTTCTTCATAAATGCTTCTTTTAAGTTTAGGGTTTTTTAAAATTTTATGGGGATTTTCCCATATCAAATCATTAAAAATAAAATAAAAAATGCTTCTTTTAAGTTTTCAATTATTTAAGGTAGACAATTAATTTGTATTATTTTAATTTTAATGGTGTAGTATAATTTTTTCAAGTGTATTTGTAAAATGATCAATCTTAAATTTGATATCTATTTGATTGTTATCAAGGAGTTTATCTTATTGCATTTTGACATTAAAAAAAAAGGATACATATAATATATTGAATTAGTTTTTATATTTTATGTAATTATACGTCTTTGCCAGGGTAGTGAATTATGGGATTAACTTTGAAATTACCTATTTTTTTCATATAATCAAATAGTGAGGATGATAGTGTAAAAGGTGTTGCCTAACCATCCACCAAGGGACAAATCTTAAGAGATACCAAAAAGGGATGAGGTCAGGATCGTACCCCAAGTGAATTTGGTGGAATGTATACCCTTCATTCCTTGACACTAAGTTGAAAAAACATTATGTACACTTAATCTATGTAAAAAGCAAGGTTTTAATAAAAAAAATAATAATAACATATTCTTGGGAGTGTTTATTGGGGAATATTCCTTGAATTTAATACCATAAATAAATATAATGTACATACATAGATAGAAAAAGCAAAAAAAATCATAACATTTAAAACAATCGAACATCATTTGAGTAAACCTTGTATTTGCTAATAATTAACAATTAATCAAATCATGGCATAAGTAATTAATTATCATCCTTGCCCTCATATTTGATAAATAAAAAAGAAAAAAACACGCATACTTTTTGGGCATCCTATTTGGACATTGAAACCCACACAAAATGCCAATCTTGCCACATGGTGGACAAAATTTAACATGGACTTCTGGTCTCACTTTCAACATTCCAATAATCTTTTCTAAGTGGGAAATGAATTTTGATCACCACGTGAAGGCATTCCAATGATTGTGCAATCCTACTTACTACGTGGACAATCCTTATCATTAAGCCCTTTGATTTGCATGTTGAAAACCCTGATGACATTGAAGCTTGGGAACAAATGTAAAATAATTCTATGTGCCAATAAAACCTATGTAACAAACCAATGTGTACCAAAACTATTTGAATCATCATTATTCAATCCACAATCTTCAATTTAGTCTTAAGACTTCATGGATGAGTGTTAAGTCCCATATATTTTGATTTAAGCATATTTTATTTTTTAATTACATTTTATTAGCTTAAATTTATTTTAATTAATTTGTTTTAATTTAGTTTTTTTAAAATTTAATTCTAATGTTTTTATATTTAATTCATTAAAATTTTCAAAATACAATTAGTTTAATATCTTTGTAGTTGACTAAGAGTTTTTCCTAAGTTAAAAACCTTCCACCATTTTTTTGTGAACAAGATTTATTCATAAATGACATATAGCCAAAACCTATATTACACTTAACCAAATTGGCTTTAGCTTGGATAGTTGCTAAGTGGAAGCTTAGATACTAACACAATGACAATGCAATTTTTATTTTTTACGTGTTATTAAGTGTTTCATTATCCTTATGTTACAAATTTACATGTAAACTCTACTTTAAAAAATTTATAATATAAAAACATGGGCTCTTTCCCAACAAACTATTTATAATTAAATTAAGCAAGTTTACATTGCAGATTTACATGCAAATATACACACAAACGATTTATCAATACAAAAAAAATTCAAACGTAGGGACTAACCACTAAACGGCCGTCATTATTATGGTCAATGTTTGACATGAATACATTAAAAAACATGCTTATTTAAATTCAATTTAGTTGTAAGCAATTTATTTCATTACAAAGTTATTCATTATTAATGTTGTCAAGTCCCCCGCAATGGTGCATCACATAAATACTTGGGATCCTAGTAGTATAGATCTTGAGTTAAATTATAAAAATAATTGGTAGCTTTTTCATCCTTTCAAATTAATTTTTAATATGTTATATATTAATGTATTTTGGTTGTTTGAAGCCCCACTTAGGTTCAAATCTCATTAGGTCAGTTGTGGTCATTGGTTATACTCTCATATACTAAATGAAATTTAGATTTGGACACTTACAGATCAAATTTTAAAAGTTTACTATGTGTATCTTTAGGTCAGTTGTGGCCATTGATTATATACCAAACAAAATTTAGATCTGCATAACTATAGATTAAAATTTAAGAGTTTACCACATGTATTTCAACATCTCCTACAAAAATAGCAGTTGAATATTCTGTCTTGTCAAGGAAAATCTTCTATCATTTTATGTAGATTTTTTTTAAGGAACCTCTTAAAATGCTTCATTCATAATGGATATATACTCTTCTAATTTCACTTTATTTTAGTATTTTCTTTATTCAATACTTAATTTTACCTCAAATGAAATTGTGATGTATAATTTATGATGAAAATTTCTACACCAAATTTGCACTTCCAACAAATGTGAAGTAAGATTTGGAATTGACATACAAACCAAACCAGAAATAAATTTGAGATAGAAATGAAATGTGTAGGTAATACAAATGAAATTTATGATGAAAAATTTAGTATGGTCACAAATGTATTAATAGTTCAGTTACATTTTTCAACATAATTTTTTTGAGTCTTATTTTTGCATAACCCAAAAATTACATTTTCCAAATGTTGTAATTAAAATCTTATTTGGCCTAGTAGTTTCTCATTTACAACACAAAGGTATGACATATATTGTTAGAGTCTCAAAATGTTGAATCTAAAATATATAGGTAAATGGTCTGAGTGACTTCATCGTTGCATACTAGAATTCAAACCCAAACCCCTTGATGATGATGGTGTAATAAATGTTAGGAAATTATAGTTAGTGCTCACATTATGATTAATGTATTTATAATGTTATTATGAGTTGTCATATATTTCATTCATAATATAGTGTGATAATAACATAGATTATATAGTGAGTGAGTTGTAGTCATAACTCACGTAACTATTCTACATGTGAGAGATTAGAGGAGATATATTAGGAATAGTTGGTTTTAGAAGATAATGTTAGAATACTTATTTTAAGGATCCACTTAGCTTATATATTTGTAATATCTTTGATTGAATAAGATATAGAAGAAAATTATATTTGTCAACATCCATGCATATATAAAATTTATGTGTTTAGATTTAATAATCTAAACTAGACTCATTATCTAGTATCAGAGCATATATGTGTTAGATTAAAGTTGTAGACCCATGAGAAGATCCTCTATCATCTGTATTCTTGATCAAATTTCAATGACCCTAGCATATATGAGTCTATTGGTGTAGTTGGGTGTGCACTACGCTATTCCATTCTTGAACAATTCATTCTTTCAAATCTTCCACATTGCATTGAAAACATAGGGTTATGTGTTCCTATGTATTAGGATTAGAAACCATAAAGTCATTTTCACTATTTATCTTCTATCCTGGCATCGACAATCAAGTCATAATCAGATCCATAATAGATATGAGTATACTATATATTTTATCATCTATAAATTCATGAATGTTGAAGGCATATTAAAAAATAGATTTGTTATCACCTATTTAACATGATTCTTTCAGATGTTCCAGGGTTGTTCTTTAATTGCATGTGGTGTCTACAACATTGGAGAGCTTAAGTTTATTTTTCCCAACTCAAATAAAATTGTTCAACTTTCTGCCATAGATCTGTTCCCTATGCCTATGGAAATATTTGAATTGTCCATCACATCACCATCCCAGTTATTCATATCAACTAAAACTACCTACTATCTTAGATTATTTGCATCTTGCTAGTAAGTTTAGATCCATTTATTTACATTTTTGTGCCACTAAAAATTGGATATTTCTTGTGCCATCTATTTATATTGGATTGACATTCTCAGCACTATGAATCTTAAAGTGATTAGACCACATTCAATACAAGATTTGAGTTTGTTATATATGCTTTCCACCATGCATGGTTCACAAATCTGATAACTCGTGCATTGGTCGACCTCTATGTAAGCCACATGTCAAATGTGCATACATGTAGATTAGAAAAATTCTTTAGTTATAATTATTCATCTTATTATTGAGTTGTTGATATATGAAAAAGGTTTAGGTATAATTTGGTTCTTAATTATTTTTATTTAAAAATTAAGTTTTATTATTACTTTTTGAATATAGTTGTCATTAGGTCCAAATATTCAAAAACAAAAGTTATTTTTGTCAATAGTCTTATTTTTATGGTTTTTAAAAATAATAAAGTTGGATTATGTCTTTTATAATTTTAGTGAGTCATTTAGAGTTAGAATATCAAATATTTGAGTCATTATATTGATAATTGGTAGAAAGTAATTAAATATTACTTTTTAGTCTATAGTAATTAGAAACTTAGTGTTCTAGGTAATTTTTTTAATTGTCCAATAGTCATAATTTGTTTAGTCCTTACATGTCAAGACCAAAAGAGTAAAAAAGGTGTATATATTTATATAGTGTCAAATTGTATAAAAGTTTTTGATTATTTAATATTAGTTATATAATGTCCTCAAAGTCATCTTAATGCTAAAAGAGTCAAAGTCACATTTTAAAATTGTAATGGATGCACTATCAGTAAAAATTGATGTCCAAAATATGCAAAATCAAGACATTAAAATTTGGAAGAATTTTGAAGCTAGATATAAGGAAGACACCAAACTAGAGGATGTTAGACTAAGAAAAAATAAACATATAAAAATATATTAATACATATGAAATCTAAAGAAATAATTTAGTTATCATAGGAGGATAGAAGACAAATAACATCCTCTTGTCAGCGACAAATGATGGGGCCACATAATGGAGTTGTGGCTTATTTTTTAGTTTTTATTGTGTGTTTGTAAATAAAGAACAGTTGATACAATCCTATTCAAGTATTATAATAAGAGAGAATCTTTATATTTATCATTGAGGTAAAGATAGTGATGAGGATTAAAAGAGTAGTGTAGCATCATGATAAGTTTGTGGTTGTTTTATAAAACCATCTTTGTAGATTGTTGGTTGTCTTGTAAAACCTTTTAGATGTTTTAGTTATTGGTTAACCACATGTAAAACCATCTTATTTATTTTTAGGTTGGTGGTAATTCGAGTGTAAACCATCCTTTGATGATAGGTTATTGGTAAGCTAGGCATAAAACCATCTTGGTTGTTTGTAGGTTTTTGGTAAGTCGAGTATAAAACCATCCTAGTTGTTTATATATTGGTGGTTAACTGAGAGAAAAATCATTATTTGGGTTTGTTAGTAGTTTTAGTATAGAAGAATTTTCTCCCCATGTTAACACTAAGGGAAAAATGTTAGGAAATTATAGTTAATGCTCACATCATCTATCTTCCTACCTCTTTATCGTTTTGGTGGAGGCCTTAAGTTGACTTATCTCTATAGCCAAATCTTCCAATATTATCAAGGGAATCACTTATGCCCCAAACATGAATACCATCACTCACCAATAATTTGCTGATGACACAATAATGATGGGAGAAGCCTCAGTCTCTGAAGCTAGATGTTTCAAGAAGATTCTTGAGATGTATGAAGGGGTGTCTGGTCAAAGTGTGAATTTCTATAAGAGATCTATTTTCTTCATTAACACTCCATCAGATCTCCAATCTAAATTCATGAAAATTCTAGGGTGTCAAATTTACTATCTACTTACCTTAGCATCCCTCTATTTGAGGGCTCATTGAAACCTTATTTTTGGATTCCCCTCATTGATAGGATTCAAAAGAAGTTGGCTGGCTAGAAAGGGAACCTCCTAAGTCAAGCCGATAAAGTCTAAATTCTAAAGAATTCCCTTCAGAGCATACCAATTTATTTCATGTCCATTTTTTCAATTCTTAAATTTATTATTGATAAGGTAGAGAGTATCCAAAAAACCTTTCTTTGGAGAGGTTCGAAGGACAAATTTAGATTTTTTCTCATTTCTTGGGACCATGTCTATCATCCAATTTCCTCAAGAGACTTGGGACTAAGAAGGGTTTTAACCATGAACCAAGCCCTTCTGGCAAAGCAAGGCTAGAGAGTGTTTAAATAGGAAGACCAATGGACCAAAGTTATTAGGGCCAAATACCTCTCCTCAGGTGAAGGCTTCATTTTTTTAGTAGATTCAAGTCTTGTTAATGACTCTACCTTTTAGAAAGCACTGTAGACGGGTAAGAACCTCCTTAAAAATGAGCTCAAATGGAATGTTGGAAGAGGCAATAGGGTGGATTTCTAGAGTTATTCATGGATCTCAACCCCACTAAAATCCACTATTTAAGACCTCAAATTGATATCTTTCTTCAAAAATAACTATGGGCTCAAAGTAAGGGATTATTGGGAAATTAGAAATGGGTGAAAGTGATGGAAAACTTTAGCCAAACTAAGATAAGATCAGCATCAAAACCTTCTAATCCAAACTCTAAATGAATCCATTCAACATATTCATATCAATTGAGAACATATAGAAGAAAAACTTGTCTGGAAACATAATCCCAATAGGATTACTCAATGAAATCAAGATTCTTATCTTTATGGAATTTGGATGAGGAGAATTTCAATTAGAAATCCCTTTAGATTAAAAAACTCATCCCTAAAATCAATGTCTTCTATTCGTTGGTTGCTTGAAATAAGATCTTAATAGTTGACAATCTAATCAAAAGAGGCTTAACCATCCCCAATAGATGCTCTCTTTGTAAATAGGTAGCAAAAATAGTGAAACATCTTTTCCTTTTTTGCCTGTTTGGGTTGACCATTTTTTAGTGATTCTTTAGTGAATCCAATGTTTCATGGGTTTTTCCAAAATCTATTTTGGACTTAATAGCCCAATAGAAACCCCCTTGGGAGGAACCATCGTTAACTCATTGGTGGAATTTGGCCCTACCCCATATATGCTAGGGCATCTAGACAGCCAAGAATGCTTGCATATTTGAGGGCCTTCAACCACATCTAAAGTCTACTTTCAATAGGATCAAGGCCTTCATGCAGGAAAAATAGTCAATCTCTGTACACACCTTTAACCAACCCAGATCCCCACTTTCTTCCTTAACTTTGAAACATCTAAATTTGGTCATCCTAGGCAAAGCCTAGGCTAAAAGGGTAGATATATCTTTCATCAAATGGTCTCCCCCCATTCCTTAGTGGGTCAAATTAAATTTTGATGGGGTGGCAAAGGGGAATCCTAGCCTAGCTAGGGTGGGTGGTTTGATCAGGGACTCTTCAAGAAATATCAAAGTGGATTATGTAGGGCCTCTTGGTATTTAAACTAACCACATTGTGGAAGCTTTAGTGGTATTGTGGGGCATTGAAGAGGTAGTTAAACTGGGTTCTCAATTTATTCATATAGAAGGGGACTCAATGAATATTATTAATTGCCTTAAGGGCCTATCCCCATCTTCCTAAAACATTTTAGGAATCATTAGCAATGCTAAATCCCTTCTCAACTGATTTAAAGGAGTTGTCATTGATCATGTTTATAGAGAAATAAATAGGGGTGCCAATTACCTTGCAAATATAAGGGTCCGTAGAAGTTATTACGTTACCTGGCATGATGGAATTTTTTTAAATGACATCATTCAAATTATTGAGAAGGAAAAGGGACTTGCCATTTAATTTCATGATGTTAAATTCTTTTAAGTTTAGATTGTGGGTTATGCGAAGGGCTTTCCACACGTATAAAGCCATCTTTTATAAGGTGTGGCATGAGGGCTTGTCATCATGCCCTTTCACCCATCTCATGACTAATAATTATTCTACATGCTTTTATTTTCTAATACCACCCAGTGCTTCTTAGACACCTAAAAAAATAACAACAAAGTTAAAGTGAAGATAGGCAGTGATAGAGATCACTTTGAACTGATTTCTTATTCTGACATAAAGAAAGATGATCATGTCTGGTAGAAAATGGTTAAAGGGGGGCTAGCCTCATTCATGGAAAGGTTGGTGGGGCATGACACATCACTCTCAAGGGATTTTTCTTGTGGTTTGAATGATCGTGAGGTGAGAATGCATGAGTTAAAGATTCAAATAATAGAGGAGTTGATTGGGGAGACAACATGAATGGAATGCCACAAAGTGAAGGCATTCAAAGATAAGCATCGTAAGGAGGAACTCATGTAGATTTTATTTAGGAAATAAAAAGAGAAATATAGGCCAAAACCTTTGTCCAATAAAGGCTACATGCGCATTGATTTACTAAGGGGATGGCTAGAGGTATGTCTCCAAGTAATGTGATACATCACTTTGGAAGGTAAACACACCATTATCTATTCGCATCACTTCCTAATTTTGAACTATTTCAAGGGGCATCTCATCAGTATCCCCTTTTTCTATTGCAATCATTGAATGTTTCTATTATAAATTTTAACAAGAACCCTACTGCAGATTTTATCCACCAGGGCCTCATTTTTCCATTGATAAAAAAAGGGGAATCAGTTTGGTTCAAGAACATTTTTGAGGATATTGATATTAATAGTGACAAAGAGGAGTTAGAGGTGAATGGCACTCAATCCTCAGCTTCTAAAGAGGAGAATCAAGGAAAATAATTGGGGGTTTCTAGCACCCAGGTTTAGAATAATAAATTTGATCTTGGAAGCCCCTCTTTTGCCTCTAAAGGAAAAGACATTTTAGGGGTTGCTGCCAACAAGGGTGTTGAAGACTCACTTATAAAAATCCACACTAAAATTACAATCCAAAATCTCCTCTATGGAGAAATTTTGGAGGAATTCAAGAGGCTAATTAATTTTCTTAGTTTTAACAAGTTTGTGATGCATGATAGTAGGACCCCTAAGATCCACAACTCTGACGAGGACTCTTTTTAGAAGGACATTGGGGGGAGGATGTTTAGATTACTGAGGATATCATAAAATAATATCTTTGTGTGAAGCTCAAAAGGAAGAAACTAAAAAATGAGGAGTAATTCATCGATAGCTGCACCAGAGGAAAATGCCATAAGAAAGCTAATACAATGATCAAACAACTGATCACCTACTCTGAGTCAGAATAAATCTAGTTATTCTCATTTTTTAGTGTTGGGTCCTTTTTGTGCTCTTGACTAGTTTTTGATTGATGTTTAGTAGAAGTTAGGTTGGTTGTCAGGGTGTTTACCCTTATCCCATTTGGTTTTTTATTTTACTATCTCTCACTTTTCATTCTGCTCTCTTTTGTATTGGCTTTGGGTCCCTTCAACCTATTTTAACCTATTAAATAAAAAATAGTTAATTCTCATTTTATGGTTAATGTATTTGTAATATTATCATGATTTTTCATACAACTCATTAATAATATAGTGTGATGATAAAATAGATTATATAGTGAGTGAGTTGTAGTCACAACTCACATAGCTATTCTAGGTGTGAAATATTAGAGGAGATACATTGGGGATAGTTGGTTGTAGAAGATAATGTTAGACACCTTGTTTTAAGGAGCTACTCAGCCTATATATTTATAAAATCTCTAATTAAATAAGATATAAAATAAAATTATATTTGTGAGCATCGTGTATCTATGAAATTTATGTGTTTATAGAATCATTAATAAATAGTCCACAACCATAGACAAACCCTTAAATGTTCTTATTATTGTAGGTGATCAAAGTGAAATATCAAGAAAATGAATGAAGTTTTTGGAGATCATAACTAAGAGAACATAATCATCAAATTATTTTAGAATTTTTTATATGTTTACTCAGAATGAAAAATTAAATTGAACTATTTAGAATAGAAATATATGGTCTATACAAATTCTTGTATTTATTGTAAATTTTTGGGTTACATTCTTGACACTTATAAATATAAATTTCCACTATCACCTTCTGAAAACTTCCATCATATCATGAAATAATAATGTATAATATTAAATCATATATGTTTTCACTACTTTTTGATTTGGACCAATTAATTAAGTTGTATTTATTTAAACATGTTTGAACTAATATTGTTTTACGTTATTTTATGTCTGTGACTATTAAGTCATAGACATTGACAAAATGTAAACAACAAAAGTAATCTCAATCCATACAAAATGTTGCTGGACATATCTAAGATATAACATATTAATGGTAATAAATTAGTGATAATCAATTAAACATCTATATTTAATAAATAATATGCTTAAAAAATGATATTTCTACTCGTATAAAAATATAATAAGCATTATAATGGAAATATAAAATAATGTAAGTAAACTAACATCATCACCCATATAAAATCCATAGGATCAAACATAATGTAATAATAACATTTCATGCCTCAATACATATAAATCACATCATATCAGGACATGTATATCATAACAACTTTTTTTAAAAACAAGTACTGTGAAAGTAGGGGTCTCACACTAATTCTACTTTTTGGTGTTGATATTTTATGCCAAAGTTGGATTTGTGTAAATCTGATGGCAAGGATCCATAAAACTAGATCGACCAAATAAAGCCTTTATTATCTACATGAGGATTCATGTGGGACAATGGCTAAAATGGCATCTTGATATTTGTAACCAAAGTAACTCATTTGGTATTAATGGCCATGTGTTCAATAGAAAAAGAAGAACTATAGTATTACTTAATAATTTTTTATGGAGTAGCTATCTACACTTTATAGTATCAATTTATTGGATAACCACTTAAACTAAGTTTCCAATCTATGGAAAATTAATATGGTCAAGGATTTGTTCAACAATTTTAGACCATTTCCTTGAAAGTGGATAATGTTACAGAGGAAAACTTCAAAGATCTATTTCCACGAAAATTAAAGGACCACATTCAACATAAAGTATGGTTATTGAATCCACCTTATTTATTTGAGTCTATTACCATGCAAAGAGGAGAAGAGAATTTTTTTTAGCTATTATTAGGTATTCATTTGTTAATATTAAATATCATAACCCATTGAAAAAATCCTTTCCTCAACCTACAAGATTAATGCCTCAATAAATTGATGAAAAAATGGAAAAATAATTATTTTTTAACTATGATATAAAATATAGTATAGGACACAAATGTGTGAAAATAAAAATATTCAATATTGAATGATCAATTAGAGAATAATAAGTTCAAGTTAAAGGAGAATGAGAGGAAGTGTTAGAAGATCCATATTTGACTACCTCTTGCCACGTGCTCTCAAACTATGTTAGTACTCTAGGAACCCTTAAGGTAGTGTGATTTATAAAGAAATAGAAATTGAGAGTGATGATTGACTCAAAAAGTACTCACAATTTCATTATTAATAAATTTGTTACATGCTTTATTCTTATATTTATCTAGCTCCATAATTTTAGGTCATGGTTGTGGTTAGGGGTACAATCAATTGTTTAATAAAATGTAGTAGTATTAAATTTAATATGGGGACAATCTCTTGAATAACCTATGTTTTTAATTTACATGGGGGGAACATACATAGTTTAAGAGCCCAATGGATCATAACATTAGGCAAGATAGAGATGAATTTTTAGGACTTGCCCATGCATTTTCATTTCAAGGGAAATAATATTGAATTGAGAGTGTTGCAAACAATTTTTCCATAGATCGTAAACGATCATCAAATGCAAAAGCTAACTAAAAAAGGATTCAGCTATGTTTTTTTTACAATAAATTTAATTTAAATAAAATATGTTAAATGTGCCAACACCACACAGTATCTAGGAAAATATGGACAAGTATTTAGTAGTTTTGGTGAAATTATGAAAGGTATGCCTCTTAAAAGAGTTTGTGTTCATGATACTCAACTTGTAGTAGGAATCCAACCACCCAACATTTGGCCTTACATGTACCTATATGTTCAAAATAATGAGATTAAAAATATGATACATGCGATGTTGGAATCAAGTATTATTAGTCATAGTTAAAGTCCCTGTTCATCTCTAATAGTGATGGTGCTTAATGGTGATGGTACTTAAGAAGGATGAAACTTAGTGTATGTGCTTGGACTTCAAATAACTAAATAAATTAACCATCAAAGATAAGTTTCTTGTTCCTATAATTTATGATTTTATTGATGAGTTAAATGGAAATTTTTGTTTTACAAAACTAGATCTTAGATTTTGACATCATCAAAACAAAACTAGAGACCAAGATATTAAAACAAAAATTAGAACACACGATGGCCATTATAAGTTTCTTATGATGCATTTTAGTCTTACAAATTCCACTTATAAGTTTTAGAGTTTTATTAATTTCATATTAAATTCATTTTCTTTATAAGTTAGTATTGGTGTTCTTTGACAATAAATTGATCTACTCAAAACATACGGGGACCATATGCACCATGTTGATCAAGTTTTAAAAACTTTCAAGAAACACCAAATTTATGTAAACACTTTTTAAGTGTGCCTTTAGAGTCAAGGATGCTGAGTACTTCATTAAAAATTTCTCTCAAGAAGGATTCAATGTGGGTCCTCACAAGATAAAGGCCAAGGCAAAGTGGAAAATACCTAGAACTCTCAAGAATCTACACATTCTTAGGATGTAGTTTATTGGATACTATCACATATTTGTCAAAAAATTATAGTAACATATCAAAACCATTCACAACTATATTGAAGGATTGATTATAATGCAATGCGATAGTGGTAAGGGCATTTGATAAGTTTAAGGAAGATGTGCACCACTCAAGTTCTTGAAACTCGTGATTTTTATAAAACTTTCATTATAGAATGTGATGTGTCAAGGAATGTTATGGATGCATTCCTCATGTAAGATAACAAACCCATTTTTATTGAAAGTCACCAAATCAAAGGTAATAATTTACTAAATCCCATTTATGAAAATTAAATATTGTCTATGATTCATGTGCTCAATCAATAAAGGCCTTATCTAATGGGAAGCCATTTTAAGGTGAAGACAAATAAGGACAATCCATAATACTTATTAGAACAAAGGTTATCATCAGAAGAGAAAAATAAATGGGTAATGAAGATGTTGGTGTATGATTTTAAAATAATCTATAATAAAGGGAAGGAGAATGTAATGGAAAAATCAATTTTTAGGAGGGATGAAAAAATAAGAGGCTTTGTTGCGTGCCATGTCCATATTGTAGGTGGATTGGTGGATGAGGCAAGGTCTAAATGGAAAGATGAGATGTATAGTAAAAATTTCATTCAAAAAATTCAACAAGATCAAGTCACTTTAGATTAAACTAGGTGGAAATGGGAAATTATGTGGTATTATGATAGGTTATACCTATACAATAATTCAAACCCAAAGCATAAGGTTATTTAGTATCTCCATTATTATTCATTAAGTGGACATTCATGATTATTGAAGACTTAAATCATAGAATCAAGTAGGAGTTTTTTGGATACAGACTCAAGGGTGATATTCATAAATTTATGGTAGAACATGTTTGACATGTCATCAAAACAAATGTGAGACAATTTTAATACTCCATGTTTTTTCAGCCTTTATTTATTCCTAGCTAGTGACAGGAGGAGGTCTCCATAGTTTTAATTATGGGTTTGAAAAAGTCTAAAGGGAAGAGATTTATCATGGTAGTCATTGATAAACTCATAAAATATTTAAATTTTTTGCCTTGTCACATACATTTTTAATGTGGTAACAATAACCATTTATGTAAACAACTCAGAAGTTACATGGGACCATAAAGATTATAGTAAGTGAATGTGACCCCATATTTACTAGTAATTTTTTAACTAATTTATTATCTTGTTTAGGTGATTAGTTGGATCATAGTTATTCATATAATAAATAATTTATTAGGAAAACAAAGGTGATTATAAATTGTTTCAAAGGGTATCTTCATTTATTTACTTATAATAAGCAAACACAATAGGTTAATTGACTACTAGTAGTAGATTGGTGGTATAAGTCTTCCTTCCATACTCTTCTAAAATTTCCCCATTTATGAAATTTTATTGATATCATCCACCATATATCACTTTATTCTTGAAACAGAGACCAAAAATTTGATTAGTCAAAGATCATATTCAACAAAAACATGTGGTATACTCTAGTCTCATAGAGAACTTATCCATGTCACAAAATTGAATGAAACAAGGAATTAGTTAGCATAGTTGTGAAAGATATTTTGAAGTAGGAAATTACATTTTTCTAAAGTTGCAGCGGTATAAAAAACTATCCTTAATGTAAAAAATATAAGAATAACAAAGTGTCACCAAAGTATTACAATACTTATTAAATCTTATATAAAATTGGGAGTGTGGCCTAATAATTGGTTTTATCTGAGTCAACAATTTTTTTGTATTTCATGTTTCCTATTTGAATAAAATCATAAATCAAAATATTCTATCATAGAAATAGTTATTAGACCTTGATATTGAGAGAAGAGTCATCTTGGATCCTGAAGTAATTCCCTAGACATGCACTAAGAGGCTATGAATGATGATGGCCAAATAATATCTTATCAAGTGGAGGAACTTTCTTAGAGAATATGCACACATGAAGATGAAAATTTCATATAAAATAATCCACTATTGGTTAATATTGATGACAATGCTTATTTGAAGAGAGGCACATGATATTCCTTTATCTTATGATGTGTACTAAGATTTGTTTGGCTAGCTCATGGTGTGAATAACCTTTGGCTTAAGTATTTTGTAATTTATATGTTGGATAATTAACTTTATTTGGGTCCTTACTATAGTATTTTAAGTTTATATTAAGTCTTATTTATGTGTGCATTTATTGTATTTACAAAGATATACTTTATCCTGGTCTTTTTAGGTGTCACTCACTTCTCTTGTCTACTTATTAGATTTAGAGTTGCTCTCACATATAACTATTTCATCCACATGGTACACACATTATACTTACTTGTAATAGGATTAAAGAAACTTGAAATGTATGTTAAAGCTTGTTCATGTAACTCCTTTCCCTCCTAGCTCTATTTAAAGAGTTTTCCTCTCTCATTCATCTACAATAGATTATAATTTTGTTCTTGCATCCTTATGATACTCTTTTGTCTTAAGGCTATCCTCTCTCTCTTAAATTCTACTTGATATATACTTAGATATTTATTTTTGCAAAACTTATAATATTTTGTGTAGTTTTTCTCCATTCGATAATTTTTCCACTTGTCAAATCTCTCACCTCAACTTTGTGGTTTGCTTTCACTTCAAGGTAACATTGTTCTTTAAGTTTTTTCATTGATTATTCAACACTTTTGTTGGATAATTAACCTTATTTAGGTCCTTATTATAGTTAATAGGCTTATCCTAAGTCTTAAGGTGTGTGTAGAATTTTTATTTATGTGAATTATAAATTCACATAAATCTGAATTTCATGAGGTATCACTTACCTCTTTGTTCTCCTTTAAATTTTGAGAGTTACTTGCATAAGTAACCCCTTCCCCCATTTGAAACATATTTTATTACACTCACTAAGGAAATAGACTACAAATGACACACATAAAGGAGGTTTGTAAGATAATCATGATATTCCTTGTAACTTTCATTATCTTTTTTAGGTTCTATTAAAAGAGCCTTACTCTCCTCATTTCCTCACTAAAAACTTGAAGCTCTCTCTCTTATTTTTGAATTCATCTTGCTTATAAAGTTATAATTGTAGAGATTTTTGGTTACAAGTATTCTTATAATATCATGTGAATTTTTGTTTGATACATTTGATTTTACACTTTAAAATCTTTGTATCAATATTGTGGCTTGATCTCTTTAAGGTGATGCTATTTTTTTCATTCATTTTCTCATTTATTTTAATATTTAAAACAATCTTTGGTAATATTTCTATCATAGTATCAAAGCTAAGACATATATAATGTTGAATGTTGAATTTTTTATAAATATAGAAGTAGAAAATATGATTTTTTTCTTCTAACATTTTTTTTTTCATTATTTACTTAATTTTCAATCTTTTTGGTTAAAAAAAATCAAGTTTTTAAACACATTTTTAGCAATAATTTAACCATTTTTGAAAATATATTAAGAGTAGAATTTATTTCTATTTTAACCTCTTTTCAAGATTCTAAATCAATATTTTTATGCTTTTTATTTATTTATTTTCAGGTTTGTTTGAAATTATAATTCAAGTTTTAAAATTTTTTTGAGTCATTTTTTCACAAAAAAAACTTGTTTTAAAAAAGGTTCATATCTTTTTATTGGGATCATTTTTTCTTAATTTTTTTTGGGTTTTATTAATCAGTCATCTAAAATTAATATATATAAATTTCAAGAAAATTAAGTTTATATTTTTTGAGATATCATTAAAAAAAAGCCTACAAGTTTTTTAAAAATGTGGTTAAATTTTTTAATTTTTTAATTTTTTAAAATTCTCTTCATTTTATTTTTTAGGCTATATATGAATTTAGTAAGTATTTTATTAATGATTTTTAAATTTAAAAATAATTTTTTTTTAAATTTTCAAAATAAGGTATTTTATTAATTAAAAAAAAAGGCTTTTAAAACTAATTTAAATCTTTTTAGAATTTAAAAATGATTTTTTTCAAACTAATTAAAATCAAAGGTTTAAATTTAAGTTCCTATATAAAATTATTTCTTTCATAATTTTTTTTGATATTTTATGGAAATTTAAAAATTTAGTTTCAAAAGTAAAATAAAATTGTGTATTAATGTTTTAAATTATAAAATGTTGTTTATTAACGTTAATGCAATTTTTATGGTAATTAATCAAAGTGATATTAACAAAACACTTTGATAAATTTTTTATGGACTTTTATAAGTTAATTGGTAAATTTTTACAAGTTCAATTTTTAAAGCTTTATTGGCTATTTTTTAGAAATTACAAGAAAGTTATAATACATTATTGTCTTAAACGAGATTAAAATGACTTTCAAAATTTGTGAATTTTTTAACATTTAAAAACATCTCACTTCAACTCAATTTGAAACATGATGATATTATTGCTCTTAAAATCGAAATTACATGTCAAAATAATATTTTAACTACTTTACACAAATTTTTAATGAAAAAATGATGACTATATAAAACTTTATTGATTTTTTAAATGATAAAATTGTGTCTTTTACTAATAATAATGGCACTAATGATGATGGATCTCTTTGTGTTTTTAAATGAACTCAAATTACTATGTATAGTATATCAATCTTGGTTTAAAAATTATACACAATATGGGCTATTTAGGTGATGAGCTTGGTATGTATGAAGACGATATTCTCAAATTTATTTTACTTACTTTTAATATAAATTGTAAAGGTCTTAGTTTTGATTATTAAATTGATTCTCATACAAATTTGACATCTTATTGTCCTCCACATTAAAGGACTTATAATACAAATTCATTTGAATTTTTTTTAATACTCATGTTTTCGTTAAAAATGTTAAACCTTGTATGTATTAAAGAAAATATAGACATCTTATATCTAAATGTTAGAAATTTCAACCATGTAAATCTTGTGATAATTCCATACATGATACTTTGCATTGTTAGAAAATGATTAAATCTCCTACCTAAAAGGGTAGCACTATTTGGATTAAAAAAAATGAATCTTTTAACGACTTTGATATGTATTTTTACAATAATTCTTATAATGCTTCACACAAAATATCTTTTGTAAGTGATAAATCTTTTTTGTCTCTATTTTGATTATCTATCTCTCTTTATACATTTCTTGTTTTTTATTGTATAAGATATATGCTTTTATTATGTTGACTAATTTCTTTTTGTGCAAGTTTATGTACTTTGTGATAGAAGTTGTCTTTACTTAAATTTATTTAATTGTACATCTATTTTTATTACTTTATATATGTAGATTATATTTTGATATCATTTTAATTATTTAACTTGAAATGTTGGTGTTAACTTGTTCTGTCTTGTAGGTTTTGTGGATCATTTATCTTTTTTATTAATTTTTATTCTATTACAGATTGTTCACATTGTATGAAGAAGATTCTTAGAGATTCTTGGTGATCACACTTTTATCCTTGTAACTTTTGGCAATATTTTCTCTTATTTTTTATTTAAACTATTATAATTATTTTTGAAAAAAGTTTGTATTAAGAGAAAGTATTATATAATTTCAACTCCCTTCTTTGTTTGTAAAAAGTTTTATCCACTTTTGTAATCCCAAATAAAGTTTAAAGGGGAGTGTTGGAGAAATAATCTTATTTGAATCCTTCCCATAATTTATAAGTTTATTTTAAGTCTTAAGTTATGCGTGGAATGTTTATTATGTGAATTATAAATTTATATTTCATGAGGTGTCACTCACTTCTTTGTTCCTCTTTAAATTTTGGAAGTTACTTGCACAAGTAATTTATTTCTCCATTTTTCACACACTTTCTTACATTCTCTAAGGGAATAAGTCACAACTGACACACACAAATGAGACTTGTAAAGTAATCATGAGATTTTTTGTAACTCCCATTCTCTTTTTCTTTCTCTATTAAAAGAGCCTTCCTTTTCTTAGTTTCTCACTAAATTTGAAGCTCTCTTTTTCTTTAATTCATCTTGATTTTGAAAATTGTAATTGTAGATATTTTTGGTGACAAGCCTTATTATAAGATCACGTAGATATTTATTCGATACGTTCAGTTTTCTACTTTAAAATTTGTCTCAATATTATGACTTATTTTTTCAAAATGATTTACATTCATTTGTTCATTTATTTAAATATTTAAATCGATCTTTAGAAATATTTATATCAATTTTAATTTAATCTTTGGAAATATTCTTTCATGGTATCAGAGCATGTTTCTCTTTTGAATTTGAAACTTGAGTTGTACAAATTATTTGGAGAAAATTTTTGATTTTTTTATAAGAGCTTGCACCCTTACATCTAATTTTTAGCCTCTTTCTCTATTTTTAACTTAACTTTGACTCTTTTTTTATATATATATTTACATTCTAACATACATTTTAAGTTGCTCTCAAAAACAAGAATTTTAGTTTTTCAAGCTGGTTACATAAATAAAATATATGATTTCTTCTTCTTTTTTTTTTAAATTGTCACATTAAAAACCCATCTAAAAAAGACATCATATATTTTTCTTGAATTTTTTTTGGGTTTTATTAATCTATATTCTTAGAATATACTGTTAAATTTTTTAAAAAATAGATCATTATTTTTATAAATCATAAAAAATGTACCCATTAGTTTGATTTTAAAATAAATGGTTAAAAAAATTTGGGTTTTTAAATTCTTTGACATTTTCCTCACTTTATATTTCAATACTTTTTAAAAATCAAAACAATTTAAAAAAAATTATTTTCATGCAATCAAAATAAATTCAAAGATTTTTTATAATATCTAGATTTGTTTAAAAATTAAAACAAATAATTAATGTCTTTACATCAAGTTTTAGGTCTTATTCAAACTAAATTAATTTTTTTATAAATCTATAACTTAATTTTCAAGTAAATTTTAGTATTCTTAGTGTGAACTTATATGTATAAGGTAATTGATATAATTCTTTTCAACTTTTCTTTAATCTAATGATATTTTAAGCAAAGAAATTTACTTCAAAATCTTATTATTCACTTTTTTTTAATCGTGATTATTTTTCATCTTTAATTTTTTTGTTGAGATGAATATCTTCAAATGTTCTTTAGATCATTTAATGTTTCTATTAATTTTTTTTAAAATGATAGTTAAATTTGTATCTTTTATTTTTATAGTTTTTAAATTGACCATTTTTTGAGTTTTTAAGAAAACCATACAAACTATTTCTTTTTAAAAAGATGAAATAATTGTTCTTAAGAAATAAATTGTCTATCAAAATGACACATTAAATATTTCACAAGCCTCTTTTATTAAGAAAATACAAATTATATAAATTTTTATTAATGTTTTAAATAAAAAATTACGTCTATTACATATAACACTAACTCTCATAATGGTGAAACATATTATGCTTTTCAAACAACTATTCTTTAAAACACTTCTTTTACCAATCTTGACTTAAAAATTATGAATTCTATGGGCTATTCAGGTGGTGGGATTTGTAAGTATGAATATGGTATTCTTTAACCCATTTTATTAAATCTAATGTAAATTTTAAAGGTCTCAATTTTGATGAATCAAATATTTCTCATATAAATTTGATATTGTATTGTTTTCTTCATCGAAAGACTTATAATACAAATTCTTTTGATTATACATCTTGCAATGCTCATGTTATGATTAAAATTGTTAAACCTTATGCTCATTATAAAAAATACAGATATCATTCCTTTAAATATTGAAAATTACATTTTTAAATTTTTTGTGATAAATCCACTCATGGTATTTTACATTATTGAAAAATAACTAGATCTCCTAGCTCTAAGGTTAACACTATTTAGATTCCTAAAAAAATGGATCTTCTAGAGACTTTGATATATCTTTTGACGATAATTATTTCATTACTTCATATAGAATATATTTTTTAAATGACATATCTTCTTTGTTTCTATTTTAATAAATTCAAAATCTTTCATGCATTCGTTACTTTTTTTTGTAAAAAAATGTTTTTTTTAGAGTTTTTTGACTAACTTCTTTTTGTGCAAGTTGTTTTTAGTTCAAAATTATCTTGTTGTACATATATTTTTTTTACATTATGTATGTAGATTATGTTTTTGACATATTAGTTACTTAACTTCAAATATTGTTGTTAACTTATTTATTTTGCATTGGTTTATGAATCACTTCACTTTTTATTGGTCTTTTTTTAATTGCAGATTGATCACATTGTCTGAAGAAGATTCTTGGATATTTTTAATAATCACACTTTCATCCTTGCAACTTTTGGTGATATCTTCTCTTCTTTATTTTTCAAACTATTATTATTCCTCTTTAAGGAAGTTTTTGTTAAAGAGGAATTCTATGTAATTTCAACTCTTTTGCTTCTTTGTAAAAGCATTTCTCTACTTTTATAACCCTAAATTAAATTTAAAGGGGAGTGTTGGAGAAATAATTTTATTTAGGTCCTTTCTATAGTCTTCTGAGTTTATCTTAAGTTGTATTTGTATGTGCATTTCTTATATTTATAAATACACTTTATCTTAACTTTTTATTGTGTTACTCACTTCTCTAGTCTGCGTGTTGGATTTGGAGTTACTCTTACAATTAATTCCTCCCCATACATGATACACATCCTTCTCAGTTGTAAGAGGATTAGGGACACTTGATATACATACTAAAACTTGTTAATGTAATTATTTTTTGGACCTTCTATCTCTATTTAAAGAGATTTCATCACTCATTCTTCTACAATAGATTAAAATCTTGATCTTGAATATTTGTGATACTTTTTTGGCTTAAGGTCATTCTCTTCTCTTAGTTTCTACATGAAATATACTTGGAGAATCATTATTGCAAGCCTTGTAAGTGATTGTAATTTTTTTTCTATTTGATTGATTCCTCACTTGTCAAATATCTCATTTCAACTTTGTGGTTTGATTTTACTTTAAAGTAACATTATTTCTTAAGTTTTTAATTAATTATTCAATGTTTTAATTCAATCTATGGTAATATTATTTCACTGTAAATTTTATATTAGTAGGAGTAGTTGACCTAATTTATTTCTAGAGTTCACAAAACCTAATTATGATACATATAAGAGGTAGTGTTAGGATATTAGTCATCATATATTTGGAATTCTATTCTTATTATAGGATATTATTAAGGTTTTCCACTTGAAGTGGCTTAGACCTTTATTTTAGTATTCTATTTTAAATTTCACTTATATTCAACATGTGTTCTCTTATTTGTAAGTGATAGTTATTATTCTGGTTATGTGATTTATTATATCATAATCTATTACTATGATTATAATTTTATGATATAGTAAGTTCATTAAATTTTAAGGGTAAACATTCCATTTTCATATCATATTTCCATAGATAGGGGCATTAATTAACTACTTATATATATTATATTGGACAAATGTTCTCTTGTTTTTAAGTGATTATTTTTATTCTATTTATGCAATTTACCATATTATGATATATTATTGTGATTATATTTTTATGATATAGTAAATTCATTAAAGGATAAGTGTATAGAGTTGGGAGACAATTCCATAGACATTTCCACTAACACATGCATTAATTTTATAATGTGTATGCATTATTTAAATTTGGAATTGAAACCATCAAACCTAAATGCATACATGTTATAACATGTATGCGTGCTATATAGTCAAACAAACATGTATGCATTATAATGCGTACGCATTCCTGTTGCTTTGCACTAAAAAATAGAAAAAGATATACATGAAGATAATATTTACTTGAAGTCCATGCTTACTAAAATAAATGTTAAGTATAAGGAATAAATATGTAACAAAATAAATTTAATCTTATAATGTAAAAATATAAATGTAAAGTTATAATTTAAATTTATTTTAGTAAATATTAGAAATTAGGGTAACTCTACATCTGATAGAGTTGGTCTCACAATTGCACACCTTACGATGTGGAAGATAGTTTTTAAAAATCTAATATGATTAGTACTTAAGTATTTTTAGGGTCTTGGTATTAAACTTAGAGATTTTAGGGCTTAAAGTTTTCAGTTGATGTCTATTTTTGGTAAACATATAGTCATATTATAGGTTTTTGTATCTTTTAGATTGATTCTTAGAATTTTTAGGAGTCCTATGTTTGTCAAAATTAAAGTTTGCAAACCACTCATTTTGAACTTGATCCAAAGTGATCAAATGACCACTTTGTATTAATTTCACTTGATCATCATCCATACCTCATCGCTAATCACTTCCTACTCATTCCTCATCACTCCTAATTTCTCATGATTCATTCTTTATTATCCCTAATCACTACCTCATTAATTATCACTATCCATCATAATATCTAATCACTCGCTCATTATCCCTAATTACTCCCTCATTAACCCTCACTATCCCTCATAATCCATAATCACTCACTCCTCATATTTCATCATCCCTAATCACTCCTCTATTGACCTTCACCATCCTTCATCATATTTAATCTCTCTCTCTCTTCATTCATCACAATCTATAATCACTCTTTCTTCATCCCTCATCATTCTTAATCACTTCCTCCTCATCCCTCCTCATCTCAAATCACTCCCTCCTCATCCATTTTCATCCTTAATCACTCCCTCATTGACCTTAACTATCCATAATCATCCTAATCATTCCCTTATCATCCCTAATCACTCATTTATTGAACATCCCCATCCCTCACCATCCTTAATCACTCCCTCCTTATCCCTCATAATCCCTAATCATTTTTTCCTCATCCCTAATCACTCCCTCATTGACACTCACCATCTCTCATCACTATGTCATTGACCATCACCATCCCTCATCATCCCTAATCACTCTGTCATCATCTAATGTAAGTAAGCCTCTTATAGATTTACTCATTTAGGTATTCTAGGTCTCCTTTAGGATCTATAACCTTCCTTGCTTATTTCATGCCACATATTTAACTCCTTATACTAACATGAGGTTAATCTTAATTTTGATACTCACCTAATAAATATGATTTATTCTTTCGAAGTATACCATTTTACATGACATAACAAACGTGATCTTCTCTCAAGGATTTTAGCTTTCTTATAGGTCTTAACCTTTCTTTGTATCCTCTTTACAGTAATTTAATCCACTTTAACTACTATTGTATTCTTGAAAACAAATTTTAACGTACTTTCACTTCTTTACCTTCCTAATGACAATCTCCATGAAAACATAGATCCATATCCATAAGAACTTAATTCTTGCAGACAACTCAAAGTTATGTCATATTAGATCTTATTCATTAGGTTTATAACCCTTTATACAAAATATTTCACTCAAAATTGAATCTTAATGTCCAAAATAGGGTTATTGTATTTTATTTGAAACTATATAAGCTAACACATAAGCTTCTTCCATTCTTTGTACTTAAGTCTCATAAAAATGCAACAAAATAGGCTTTCTAGCCCACTCACTTAGTTTTGATCTATTGTTTAAGGGGTTATAGATACAAAATCATATTAAAGGTCATCAAAATGAATTCATGCATTAATTTTCACATTCCACGTGACAAGTAACATGTTATATAATTTTATAAAACTTTGATTTTTAAGAGACTTTGAAAGACTACACCTTTATCCCTATTTTAGGCCTATTTGAACTAAAAAAACATAGTCATGAATATATTTTATTCTAGGAATTTTCAAGTTATAAACCACTTAGATTAGTTGATAAACATCCTTAGACACCTATCTAAAAAATTTCATAGGTTTTTTTATGGTTTTCTAGAAAGATATATGAATTTTTATTTACTAAACACCGGTTAAGGGTTTACACATTCCTCCACAAACCTAGACCTAAACTCTACACTAGACCTAGAGACATTTTTTACACCTCTCCTTCATTATTATCTTTCTTTTTAGTTTATTTCTTGATGTCTTAGAGCCTTATCATACCTTAACTAATGTTTAATCTTGGTCTCTTTTCTATTTCATGCACCTTAAGTCTCTCAAAAACCTATGACTTATCCAAAACATGCTCATTTTAGCTAGGTCTTAAGATAGATTTACATTAATTTTAAGGTTAAGAGACATTTAAAACATATGGATAGATCATAAAAACCATTGCCATGGAGAAAGTGTGTATTTAGAGCCTCGATCCATAATAAAAAGGTAAGAAAAAGAGAAAAGGGTGGGATGAAATTATATTACTTATATGTATAGATTGTGATTTGGGGATTTGTTATTAGGTGAATCAAAGTTAGATCTCAAAAAGCTAAAATTCCCTTACGTTAATCCTTATCATAGATGAATTAGGTATGGAAATATTTCATTGCCTTAATGGATAGGAAAAGTTTGAAATTAGGGTAGGGCCTTTAGAATGGTGCCCCCTAAATATCTATGGTGGGTCCCCCATTCTTATGCCATTATTTGATATAATATATTAGGGATTTCAAAATAGTCAAAGTATGTCAAGGCCCTAGTTTGGCCTTTAGGGCCCACCAAGCCATGTCCAAACTCTAAATGGTTGCTCTTCAATACATTATATTAAGGCATATGCCCTTCATCCCCTTTATATGTCAAGTTGTGTATAGATGTAATTGGGTATAGATTGAGTTGGGTTTGAAAATACACTCTATCAACTAATGGACTAGAACACACTCTACTAGATTGGTGACCGCTATCTATTTATCTAGAAATATGGTATACTATAGATATACTATGGATATATGGTTAACTATGGGTTTGGGATTGAAATTATCAACTAGTCTCCATTTTCACCTATCTATATAGATATAAATTTGGATTTTTAACTTTGGAATTGTGATTATTATATTCCTAAATCCCAATCTATTTATGTAATTAATACATTTTCATCCCACCCTTTTCTTGATTTATTACCTATTAATTCTAGTCAAGGGCTCTAGATACACTCTCTCAGCATGATCTAAGCATTGATCACTATATAGATATTTGAATCCCACTTGGAAATCAGATGATATCTTAGAGTTCCTCATTTGAATGAAAGAAGAGTTTATTTGGGATTTATTTGAGTAAGTAAAATTTGGAATTGGAAAATAAGCCAATATAAGTAATTACTGTACCCACTATCAAAGTATTAGATGGAGTGATTAAGGATGAAGAGGAAATGAGTAGAGATGATGGAGTCATTAGGGATATTGAGGGATGGTGAAGGTCAATGATGGAATGATTACGAAGGATGAGGGGGTGATTAGGCAAGATTATGAATGGTGATGATTAATGAGGGAGTGATTAGGGGTGATGAGAGATGAGTAATGAGTGATTTAGGATGATGAGGGATGATTAATTAGTGATTAGGTATGATGAGGGATGGTGAGGGTCACTAAGGGAGTGACTAGGGACAATGAGGGAATGATTATAAATGATGAGGAATGGTGAGGGTCAATAAGAGAGTATTAGGGATGAGTAAGGAATAATTATGGATGATTAGGGATGGTTAAGTGATGATTAGGGATAATAAATGAGTAACTAATAATGATGATAAATAGTGAGAGTCAATGAGGGAGTGATTATAGATGATGAGGGATGGTGAGGTTTGATAAGGGAGTGATTAGGGATGATGAGGGATGAGGAAGAAGTGATTAGGGATGATGAAGGATAGTGAGGGTCAATTAAAGAATAATTACAGATGATGAGTGAGTGATTAGAGATGTGAGGGATAATGAGGGTCAATGAGGGAGTGATTAAGGACAATGAGGAATGAGAAGGGAGTGATTATGGTTGATGAGGGATGAGAAGGAAATGACTAGTGATAAGGGAGGGATGATGAGAAAGTGAAATTAACAAAAAGTGGTCATTTGATGTGTGAAGGTCATAAATGTGACCTATGCTACCACAATCTCACCACTTTGGATCAATTTAAAAGTGATTGGTTTTAAAACTTCAATTTTGACAAACCTTAGACTACTAAAAATGCTAGATATCAATTTGAAAGGCACACAAATCTAAAACTAACTATATGTTTACAAAAAATGGGCATCAATTACAAAAGTTATGCCTTGAAATCCCTAGGTTAAATACCAAGACCCTAAAAATTCCTAAATACTATCTAGATTAGATTTTGAAAAACTATCTTCCACATCATAAGACATGTAACTGTGAGACCAAATCTATCAGATGTAGAGTGATCCTAATTTATTATATTTAATAAAATAAATTTAAAGTATTAAACTTATACGTAACATTTATTTTAGTAAATATGGATTTCAAGTAAATATTTCCTTCTTGTATATATTTTTTTTGTTTTTTCGTGCAAAGTAATAGGAACACACATGCATTCCTTTGACTATATAGAACACATACACATTCATTTTTTTATTTTTAGTAAAAATAAATATGAACACATAAAAATTATAATGCATACACATTATAGTAAATACATTTTATTTAATTTTGAATTCAAAATACCCAAGCCTTTTGGCTTGAAAATGGCTTAGATTCTTGAGTCAAAGGCTTAAACTTGTACATCTATAGCTGAGTTTGAGAGTTTTGATAGAAAATAATATTTTTTTGAATTCCATTACCAAATACATTATGGATATAAACAATAAAATTTAGAAAATTATTGCCATAACAACAAGCACACTCTACTCTTTCTAAATTTATGATTTTTATAATTTTTGGACTATTTTAATGGTTCAAACTATGTTGATTTCTAACTATACCTTTTTTAGGACACTACATGCCACAAATATATATGCCTATATCTATTTATGTAATTTTTTTTTGTTTATCTAATTGAAAAAAAATCATATGATCATAAATTAGGCCTAATTATGCACACATTGAAAAAAACCAAATTTTTATTTTTTTGAGGTAGTTCGGAGGACATACAACTAGCTATCCATTTTTTTTTTGTCAATTTTTAGGATCTATTTACTAGAAAAATTATTAAATAAAATCATTGAAAAAATATAAAAAATATAGTTCATAAATTAGAATATCTTATCTAAATATTCACCAAAAGGTTTCAAACAATATTAAAAGATACTAAAAATAAGGTGGGTGTCCATCTATCTACAACTCCAAGAATCTGATGAATCCACTAGGGTTTAGAAGGGGGTATGCAGGGTACTTAAGTAAACACCTAGAAGGATAATAGGCTCAGGGATGTTATGTGATACTTGTGATCTATAGAGGCTATCTAGGTTGATGGTGTACACCAAGCTATAGATAGACTTGTAAACCAGCTTAAGGATAGTGTGATCAAGCACACAAAGGATGTAGGTATCTCTAATGGATGTAACCATAGTAAAGTGAATAGTTGAAATAAGAAATATACGTGCATACAAATGATGGAAATGGAAATGCTATATTGAGAGAACTATTGGATAATGTATAAGCTTAAGAGAGAGGCACTTTTTGGCTATTTAAAATACATTTTGGAAATTAAGGACATTTTAAAGCAATATTTAAAGAGAATTCCTAATATAATTCTGAGATAATTAATCATTTTCAACACTATCACTTCCTAATGATGCAATTTTCTAGTTTAACAAAGAGGAGATTGCTTATGGAAATGTATAGAATGTTTTAGACACTAGGATTCTACTATGCAATGAGAGATGTTTCATAAGAAAGCATATCATATAATGGGATAAATTTTCAATAAATGAAAGATGTTCTACTTATATATAAATGCTAAATCTTTAGAAACTACCCTAGAGAATGTTCTCAAACAAACTAAATTAACCAAACAATGAAAACCTATCTAATACAATACTGTAAACAAATTTGAATTTAAATTTTCATAGAAAAGTTCCATCATATCAGGATAAAATATAATTTTTTAGAGATCTACAACCCAATTATCCAAGTTAATTAGTGAAGGAGGAAGACCAAGTTGTACATGAGTTGAGTCCAAACTAGGAGCCAATAGTAGTGGAAGAGGTGAAGGAGAAGCTACATACTGAAAGAGATATAATGTGGAGAGTAGAAGAATATGTAAAATTAAGCTAGATGGATCTAGAAGAAAACAACAAGCCTTATGATTACTATGGAGATTAAGTAAAATCACCAAATCAAGCTATAAAATAGTAGGGCATCCCCTATCACAATGAAAGCTCAAGGATGCCAAGAATGAACCAAGTGAGATCCAAGAAGGAAAAAGAGATTAAAGGGTGATTATATGAAGGAGATATTCAAGAAAATATTATGAGAGAGAGGTAAAAATGAGTGATCAGTAGTCATATAGGGCATCCCCAATCTACCAAAGACCAAAAACTACCCTTTGTTAGCCATTAGAAACCAAACAAGGCCCTTTTTTTTATGCTCTACTTAGGATAAAACCTAGTCCATAGTGTAGGGGGTATCATGTGGCCTAGGCCACAACTTATCCCTCTAGGTTGTGGCCTAGGTCAACATCTCATCTTAAACAATCAACATGGCTCCAAAAGGGTTTTAGGAGATGCTTAAATGGCCTATGAGTGAGCGAAAGGGCCAATAAGGTGATAAGAATGTTTGGGGAACATATAATCTATGATAATGGGTCCATGAAAGTGTAATATGTCTTAAAGTAGGATAACTATGGTTAGTAGTCTGCATGTGAGCTTATGTTTAATCATAGGGAGGAGTAGGGTCACGAGAAGTATGATTACACTATCTACTCTATTAAAAAAAAGAGTTCCTCTTCAAATTTTAGATGTTTTACATAGTTAAACTTAACCATTTTACAAAAAAAATAGTGTTTTGGAAACTATACTTGAAATACTAGAATTCATGTTCTTATACCATCTTCAAATTATGAGCATAACCATATCAAATTATCTATAGAAGTTCATATCTATGAAATTTCAAGAAAGTCATGTCTATGGGTAGGCCCTTTTTTATCCCCTAACTTTGTGCACTTACCATAAAATGTTAGGGTAAATACTAAATTTTAATTTTTTTATATCAAGAAGGGCTATTTCACATGGAGGATCTTCTTAGACAAATTTACAAGATTTTCTGAGTGAGGTTCATAAGTTAGAGATGGAAAGAGAGGGTGTTGTGTGTAGAATATCTTCAAAAACTAAAACACAATATGATGTTGTTAATGAAATACATAAGGTGAACATTTCCAAAATTATTTAAATCTTTTAGAGTGTTTCACTTGATGTTTATTATCTATTTTAGTCATGGAGTAAAAAATAGGGTCATTTCATACTTCTATACTTGATGTTTTAGTTAATTATTATACTGGTTGTGTTTCAAAAATATAGAATGGGTAGGTGATGGTTATCACTTTATTTTTTGTATAATAATAATATCTTCTGAAACATTTTATATTGAAAAATCTTAGAATTCTCAATCTATGAGTAATCTTTGTCTTCTCAATATATGAGTAAACAAGTGCCATATAGTAGCTGGATAATGATAATCATTTTTGCATAGTTGAGTACTATTTTTGAGTTTTTTGCTTTAAGGATTGATCATTTTTTAAAACATGATGAGGAGCAAATTTTTTATAATAGTGTGATATAAATAGTTTTAAACAAAGTAAATACCTATCATAAGCTTCTTATTATAATTACATAACTAAAAGGAAGACTTGGCATTTAAAGATAAACATTTTATTTATGGAGAATAATTCAAACAATTAAAAAAAATGTTATAAATAACCTTATAAGTAGATAATGGAAAGTTAGATTTGATATGATGCATTTTGAAACATGATGTAAGAACCTATTTGGTCAAATATTGGAATATCATTCTATAAGTTTTTCCAAGTGACTACAAGTTATCCTTCCAAAAAATTTCCTAAATAATCTCAACACATGCATTCATGAATACAATTAGTGTGTATTAAGTTCAATATCATCAAACACATTAACATTCAAACTTATTCATGAAATCAAATTAAAAATAATCCAATTCTTTATAATTTCACTCAACATTATTACATTAAATGTTTTTTTAATTCATCCATCTACAAAATTAGAATATACAGTCATTTACAGAATCATAGTATACATTCACAATAAGTGATTAAGTATAATAGTTGAATTTAACATATCTATTTATTTTACAATTACAATTTCAAACCATGTATACATCTATACTAAGCACAGTAAATAAACTTTCATCCATAAAAGTACATTTAATGTATTATCAAAATCAAAGGTAATCTCATAGTCATATTAAATTAATAGCTTATGTAGTCATCACAAATGTCATTTTAGTGTAATGAGTGTCACTTGAGACCACATTGTCCTAGCTTAGCCCTAAAAATCTTAGGGGCCTATTTCAATCCTATTCTAGTTTTTGTGTGGGTCCACCCCACTCTCATTTATACCAAAAGTAACATTAAGCTATCCCCTAAACACTAAGGTCCTCTACTAACTAGCTTCTACCATGTGGACAATAGTGTGGCCCTTTGGACACTAGTGCACTATGATAGTGATGTAAGGACCGTGCTAGTATCCCTTTGATCTTTACTCCTCCAACAGATATCTTTCCATCCCCCAATACAATTTAGGGTCAGACTAGACCTATTTCACATATTTTTGAACACTAGAATGCTATCTATATATATATATATATATAAACTTTTATTCACTTATCCCCTAGATGGAAATTAGATGCAAATACTCTCAAACAAACTCAAAGACAATGGTGTAAATCAAAGTTATTAATCCCTATTTTATCCTAATTCTGCATATAACCATCTATAATAGCGCATAGCTCATAATACTTATATTTTTAGTCTCAAGTCATACTTAAATCACTCAAAATAAAAATCATAATAGCATTCACTTTTGCTTGCACCAAACACTTGGACATGAGAATTACATTAGGCTTGATCCCTCAAATATTGGTATGTAGCCAACACTCAACACATGTGGTGTTGAGGTCACATCTAGCCTACCCCACTAACACCACTATTTTCTACTTATGCTTATCAAATACCCTAAAAAATATAGATGCCTAGGGTTTTTTCATATAAATCAATATAAACATTTTACGAATAACAAAATAGCATTCATCCACATAGGTACATGCATGGGTGAGAGTGAAATTGTTGCATAATCCAAATCCAAATAGAGATCTAATTCCAACTATATAAAAGGGACACAAGTGATATCAAATCACATTGTACAATCCATAATGACATTCACTATCATGTCAGCCCTAGTGTTCTCTTTATGAGAGATATGGGTGAATTGGACATCCTCAAAAGAGGAGAGAAAATTGTGCACCACCTTGAAGAGGGGGAGAAAATTAGAGCTAAGGACAGACCAGGAACCAAAGAGTTGAGACATGACCAAGAGTGAGTTAAAGAATAATTACACATAGCATGTACCTAACTCATGGACATCAGTTAAGCTACTAATAATTACATGATACTCAATGGCATTATTCATCTCATTGGTAAGGAAAAAACTAGCTACAGTAAGATCATGGACCCACAGATCATTGATGACCCAAGAAATAATGGTAGGTCTTGGGTTGCCCTAATTACCACCATCTATGTGAATCAACACTAAGAGTTACACCATGATGGGGTTGGAGGATATAGGACTAATAACCACAAAAGGATTATCTCAAAGTGAGGTATGGCAAGTGAGCTATAAAAGGGAGTTACATAATGAAACTAAGTCATAATCAAAGTAGTTAATCGATATCGGCCATGGTAAGAGGTAATAGGTAAGGTGGTAGGAAGTTTGTAAAAGATGAAGACTAATCAGTAGAGACTGGAGCAAGTCCTAAACCAACATAACCAACAACTGACACCACCTAAAATAACCATGACAAAAGAGTGAAATGGGAGTTAGATCATATCAATTATAGAAGGCCCTTGAGAGACAAATGGAGGCCACAATTACACTTGGAATGGGTTAAAACTCCTAAGATAGAGGTTTTATGGTCCAAAATGCAATATAGGAAAAAAAACCTAAAAAGGGCCCCATAAAAAGCAAAAAAGGAGAGTTAAAAATAAGAAAAAGAGTGAAAAATATGTCATTTTCACACCCATTTTCACTCTAAGAAACTATGAGGAGAGACAACAAGCCATAAATCCCAAGTAGAACCTATGAGGATATGGGGAATACACCATAGATGCACATGATGGTTTGAGTAAGTCACTTGCACAAAATTTTGTCAATTTTGGGGTTTGGGAGGCCTTATAAGAATTTTGATTGAATTCAGACGATTTGATGGATGAATTAGATGGACCAACTAGTCAAAATAACCGAGAGGAGAGAAACCCTCTGGGCCAAGAGGAAAATCAAATAGAGGCCTAGAGAGGGTGTTTAGGAATCCATAGGGATTACCATAATTACATGGACCATGTTGTGACCTACTTGGGTAAACCCATGGCCTAGCTCACTACCAAGCCATGACTTGGCCTAGAAAGCTATGACTTGGGCCAGAAAGGGGTCAAAACAAGCCCTAGGGAGCTTGAGAAGGCCCAGAACAAGCCAAAAAAGATCAAAAGAAGGGGAGAAGGAAAAAAATTCCTAGATCTTGTCTTGAACACTTTTTTTTGTTCCAAAAGTCACATGACTAATCCATTTGCATGTTTCTTAGTTTTAAAGACACATAAAGGAGTTAGTATACCAAAGGAGGGAAAGTCATCGTAGGTAGGCAAGTGACCAACATAGGGAGAAAGACCATATGAGGTGACTAACTGAGAGAGAGTACTAACATGGTTGGCTAAGGAGGCTTAATCTCTTCCTATAAAGGACCAAGATTTCCTATAGAGTGTAGGACTATGGTGGTTGGTATACATACTATCACTGTATTACTCTAAAGACTTGGTAAATGCAATATCAACTACATGGGTACTTGAAAGGCATGTGTTCCAATTGGGGCCTAAGATAGCAGCCATTTTAAGCATCAAGGATGTCTAACAGATCTATAAGGTAGATCCTATAGAAAGAGAGATAGAGATACCATAGGTATAGGACATAACAACAATAAAACTCTATCTAGTGGGACTCTATAGGGAGTAGAATAGATATGGGGTGAAAATAACCTAGAGATCTCTAAAGATCCCATAGTTGAGGATGGTGATAGTAGGTATAATAGTTAGGAATTTCTATGCTAGTTAGAGCATAAAGAGGCTACCACTATCTTAAACATACATCATCCAGAGAGTAGAGGGAGGATAGAGGTACACATGGGGCCATTGCATGTTGGGAAGATTATACTCATAGCTAAATCACATCCATTGCATAGGGGAAGGAGGACTAACATAGTTGAGCCTACCTTTGTCATGGGATTACAAGAGACTCTAACTAACCTAGTCAAGGACACCATGGAGTGATGAGGCATACTCTACACTAGCAGATGGTGTTTCATGTGCTAAATAGTTCACAAATAGGATTGGTCCTCCACGAGCAACCATAGATCGAGATGTAGTATACAACTACATCCAAGATCCATATAGGTCCATGGTATGGCTAGAGGATGTTGGAGTCGAGGCCTACATAGGACAAGAGGTGTTTTGAGGTTCATAAGGACCATACCAACACCTAAGATGATAGGATTTAGTGCCATGAGAGTGGTGATCATAACCTACACTGGTTGGAGTTAAGCCAAGAGTATAATCAAGATATAATGAGAGAGCTAGTAGTGGGGAGAGGTAGCCATAGTGAGGGCCACCACCACTAGGAGGAGTATGACTAATAGGAGGTCTGTAGAGACAAGGGTCATGACCAAGTAATAAAAATGTATTTTTTAGATAGCACATGTCTTTATAGTACTCTTTATTTAGCAAGAACTAATATATGACTGACATATTTTCTCTATGTGTGTGTAGGAGACCATCCCATCTAGACTAGGTCCCAACTGGATATAATACTAAGGTATATATTCTATAATGTGGTAGCAACACCACTTACAAAGAGAGTGCCACATCTACTGGTGGGGGTAGAGCCTTATACCCACTACTAGTAGGTAGGTGCATAAGCATCACTCAAGCTGGCAAGAGCACAACACCAAATCCCATGACTATAGGTAGAGTTAGTACAACACTAGGCAAATACAACATGGGTTGAGGCACAATTAGCTTGAGTGGAGGCCAAGATTGATTGGTTATGGGATGAACTAGCCAAAGAGTAGATCAGAGGAGTAAAGGCACTTGGAGACAGGGCAAATTGACTAGTTACTCTAGAGGAGACCATAGATTGACTAGTTGAGAGGCAAAGATCAAGATCTCCAACCTGAGTAGGACTTCTATAGATAGATCCCATTCATACATTGACTGGGAGGTATATTATATATAGCCATACTCATATAAATTTTTGGGACTATGAGCCCAGGCTCAGAGGAATCTAAGTGATGTACTTAGATAAAATCATGTATATATATATATATATGTATGTATGTATGTATGTATGTATGTATATATATATAGTTATTTCTCATTATTAGTACATGTATATGTTTTTGTGTGTGATGTGTATGTTTCATCTGAGATAGACTACTAAATATATGTGATTAGATAGTAGGAACTGCTAATAAAGAACTCATGTGCACACATATATACAAACAACATAAAGGTTAGTGGTATAAGAAAAGGGGAAAGATCTACCATACCACCATAGGTAGGTTTCCCAAGAGGATTGCATAGGCCTTAGATGTGGAACATCTTGAGGTAGAATCCATTGATTATATTCTATAGAGGTTTACCTTCAAGAGTGGAGAGATAATAGGCCTTATTTTTCAATAAGATGGTGATCACAAAGGGTCTAAACCACTTGTGAGTGAGTTTTGCCTTTTTTCAATACTCCTTATCATAAATGAGAACCGTGTCACCTACATAAAATGGATGCAGATGCACTAATTTATTGAATTGGTGGCACTAGTGATATTGATAAGCATGATTATGCTTAAGAGCATCTACACAGTGTTCATCTAATTATTAAAACTCATCAAGGAGAGTGGCTCATTCTTCCTCATCAGATAGTGATCCAAATTTCTTAACTTGTATCAAAGGGATTAAGAACTCGAGAGAGAGGATGACCTTGGACCCATATATAAGTGTATATGGGGTTGACCCGATGGCTATGTAAAAACTATTTTGATAGGCCCAAAGGGTAGGATAAAGCATGAGTTACTAGTCATGCCTAGATTGGGTAATAGTGCAAAGGAGCATCTTCTTCAATGTCTCATTTAAATATTCAACTTGCCTATTTCCTTGGGATTAATGGGTGGAGGAGAAATAGAGATAAAATCTGAAACATTCAATGAGCTCACACATTTTTGGGCTTTGAAAACTTGGGACATTATTAGTCATGATCATGGTGGGGACCCCAAACCTAAAAATGAGTTAATTTATGACAAACATGGAAATTTTATTCTTTATCATGGCACTAAGGGGCATGTACTCAAGACACTTTATGAAATAATTAGTGGTGATGATGAACCAATTATGTCTATCAGAAGAGGTAGGTTTGAAGTCATCGACAAAGTTGAGAACCCAAATCAAGAATGTCTAAGGTGTTGAGATAGAATGCAAAACGCCCATGAGGGCATTAATAACATCCCCAATTAACTAGTAGATCTTAAACATCTTGGCATATCAAATGGCATCCTTAATAAGAATGGGCCAATAGTAGCCCATCCTGATAATCCATTAAATGGTGGCTTGCCCTCCTAAGTGGCCACTGTAGACACTCCTATGAGACTCCTCTAATATGAGATAGGTATCCTTAAGGGATAGGCACTACATCAACATGCCATCCAAACCTCTCATAAATAATACACCACCTATGATGACATAATGAGTGGAAATATTGCAAATTCAAAAGTGTTCTCATGAAAGGGAATCGATGGGATAAGACTGGGTATCAAAGTAGTAGATAATGTCCGATTACCAATCGTACTAAAAAACTTCAATCTAGTTAATGGAGTAGACCATCTCATTAGGGAAGGAATCATCAACTAGCTCTTTGATAGGCTTAAGTAGTGGGAAATTAGTGATTTGATCAGTTATAGCTAAACCCTTGGTATACTTTTGGCTAATGATTCATAAGTCAAAATCCTAAAGAAGCATGATCCACCTCACAGTCTGACTGACAAGATGTGTTTTCTTGAGTAGATAACAAAAATTATTAGACTGGACAATCACATTAGTGGTCTGACCTAATATATAATGTCACAAATTCTTTGTGGCACAGATGAGGGAGAGACATTACTTCTCAAAAGTAAAGTAGTTGAGCTTAGGGCCAACTAACATGCATATGATGTAGTAGTAAACAACTTTTTCTACCAGTGTCATCCTTTTGACATAACATGCCTCCGATGGAGACCTCAGTGATAAAGGTTTACAAGATGAAATCATGACCCTCTATGGGTGATATTAGGATGGGAGGGTTGTGAAGTATGCACTTTAATTACTCAAATGACACCTAGATCTTAGGGCCCCATAATAATGGGGTATTCTTTCATAATAAATGAGGCATATGAATTTGTGCACATAATCCTCAAGGAAATATCTAAATAAGTTGAGTCTCTCAAGGAAATAATGCTATTTCACAAGGTTTCATGAAGGAGGCATCTCAAGGATCACTTTGAACTTCTCAAGATCCACATCAATGCCTCACTGCAAAATGAGGAAGCTAAGGATATTTCTATTTTAGGCATTAAAAATATAGTTCTCAAGGTTGAGGTTGATGTAATATTACCTAAGATGTTCAAAGATGATGATGATCTCTCACACATGCTCATCCCACTTATGGGATTTATCAAGGAGGTCATCAACATAGCATTCCATGATCTTATGGATGAGGTCATGAAAAATGTGGGTTATGACACAATGATACCTAGCCCCAACATTCTTCAAATGAAATTTTATGATGGCATAATAAAAGGTACCCAATGGGGTAGTGAATGTCATCTTATGCTAGTATTTGGGTGCAATCTAAATTTGATTGTACCCTAAGAATGCATCCATGAGGTACATGATCTCAAAAATGGTCATGGAATCTAAAATTTAGTCAATCAAAGGAGTGGGAAAGTTATACTTTAGACAAGCCAAATTAAGGTCTTGAAAGTTGATACAAATGTGAATATCCCCATTCTTCTTGAGGATAGGGATGATTTTGGCAACCCATGGGGGGTAGTCAATGATGGTAATGAAACTGACTCAAATGATTATTTCAATTTTGGCCTTGACTAACTAGGAGAATTTGACCACCATCAATCACTATTTTTGGCAAATGGGGTGGGCCTCATCATCCATAATGAGGTCATTGAGAATGACATCTAGGTCCATGCCATATATATTGGTGTATTCCCAAGAGAATATGTTCAAGAATTTATGCAAAAAGGTGACCAAGACCTCCCATTCCTTTTCAATGAGGATAATATCGACCTTAACAATTTTTGGCTTCATATGGGTACCAAGGTTGACATATACATATCCTTCAATATCTATAGCATTGCCTTCCTTGAAACACTCAATCATAGGAGGGAGAGGTTGGCCTAGTTCTTTAGGATCAACTAGCATGACATGCACTATAGGGATGCCAGTGGTTGGGCCATCAGAGAGAAAAATATCCAAACTTACATGATTGAGAGGATGGTGATACTTGAAACAAGATTTCATGAGCTTGAAGTATGACATTCTCTCTTTGAATATGTTGCATGATGTAAAATTAAATAACACTTGATATCAGACTTAGTAACTCTAGAAACCTCTATGGGATACACACTAAAAGAGTTGATACTCTAATGGGAAAATCACAGTGATAGGGAAAGCTCAATATTCAGGGAGACATCTTGAAAGAGTTATTTGAGAAGGGAAGATCCAATCTATCATCATAAAATAGGAGGGGTAGTTGGTAGATGCATGTCAAACTCTAAAAGAGTGAATGCTGATCGATACTCAACTGAATCAAAATATTCATCCTTGAGAAAGAAACACTCAAAGGTGGAGGCCTTATGGGATTCCATAGGTCCCCACAAGGAGACATCCAAAGCCTCACTAGAGGGATTTATCTTTGCATAAAGTAATGCTAAGGGATCTGAGTAAGCTTTCATAGTGTAAACCTCAGCTTAGTGTATGAACTAGACCATGCAAAATATTACTGACATGATGGCTTGCATGGTAGCAGTCCAGGGATGACCAAGGATCATGTTTTATGAGAGATCCAATTCTAACACACAAAAATAAATTTTAACTATTTTGGGTCCAAACTTGACCCAAAGATTCACATTTCCCACTAGTGCAACTATGCCATTATTGAAACCAACATAGTTATGGCAAGAATCAAAGAGCTTCTTTCAATTAATCCTAAGTTTTTTGAACACACACAAGGGTATGATGTTTAATGTGAATCCCTTGTTGATGATGCATCTCTTGACATGATAATCATCAATGGAGGTCTCAATGTAGAGATGGAACCTAACCCTATTTGTGATAACAAAGCATTTAGCAAGGAGGTAGGGTAAAAGGATAATGTGGGAAGAAGAGGGTGATTAGGGATGGCATTGTTGAATAAAACCTCAAAATTATCCTACAGTGGACCCTCATGAGAGAGGCTAAGCCCATCAAAGATGAGTCCCCTTTGCTTATAGAAAAGGCAAATAATGTCCCAAATGAATATTCCAATTGAGAGCTCCTATAACTCCTCTATGATGGAGTATAGATGCTATCTAGCATAGGGAGGGATGTTATGCTAAAAGTTAAATCTAAATTTGGGGTTCCCTCTTTTATGGGATAGATAGAAGGCCCTATGCCACTAACATCTCCAATGGGGTTAGTAGCTCAACTTGAGCACATGTTGATAAAGTATGCATACCTAGTAGAGGTTATGTTGATAGCAGAAATGACCTTGCTATTCTCACACTTGGCCTTTTTTTTGGGTCAACTGGGGAAGAGGAGTTTGAAGAGGTAAAATAATAAGAGGAAGAATTATGGGCCTTAGCCTTGGATTTATTCTTCTTCTTCTTCTTCTTCTTCTTCTTCTTTTCCTTATCATGATCAAATAGAGGTTCATTTAACACATTCAATTTATAGTTAGGTTTCTGAAGTGGATAATTCTATGAGGGTTGCTGGGTCTTGCCTCTAGACTTTTGGGTATCACAATTTTTATCATCATGTCCCTTTGTTTGATGGAATTTTCAAAAATTGGTGGAATCATAAGGGAACACCATCCATGGTCTTGCAGGGCTTGTTTTAGAGGACTTATTTTTAGTTGGCCTCTTACTCAGAGTATTGACCTCATGGCCATCCTTCTTGTCCTTCTTCTTCATAGGAAAATCAATAACACCATCATTGGATGCATTGTGGTTATGATCAAGCAAAGAGGATGAATTTTGGGTTAACATAGGGAAAATGTCTACATGTACCTCAAATACCTAGATCTTTAGACACTTGTTAACAATTTCATAATAAGAGGTGGGTTCATGCTTGAGTGCCTCAAAGTGAACATCCTTCCTTAATGCTCATGTGAAATATCATAAATTTGATCATCTAAGAACATCATCCTACACATATGGATGGTTGAATGCCACCTACATAAAAATTCAAAGTTTAGCTCACCTTTTGCCTACACCATAGAGGTAAGTGATTGGATGCCAAGGTTAAATAGTTTAGAGATATTGAAGTACTGGAGGAATCAGGATCGACATCAGTCTCTATGTAAACTGTGTATCACTAAAAAATAGAATACATGAAAAACAAAGTTAAGACTCAAATTTTGAATATTATCAAGCATTCATTATAAAAACTAAAAGCTACATATTAGTCTCCTTGATTGTAACATTAGTTTAACTTGATCACAAATGGCATGCCTGGTGGGACCTCAAGCATACAATAAGCTATAAGGTATATATTTGAAGGCCATGATAATAATAGAGTACAACTAATAATATTAATATATTTCAAACTTTAATATGGTTAACTATATGAAATTATATATCCTAAATACATCTTAACATAATTATAAGGTTAAATAGTATTTCTCCAGCATCCTACATTAATCACTTACTACTTCCTCTAGCCTTTTAAGAGGACATGGTTAATTTGGAATTATTATTTAGTGATTAACCTATATTTAATGTTTGTGTTTTCTTTGTAATAACTGATTTTATATATATATATATATATATATATATATATTATAAATTATTAATATATATTTAAATTATAAATATATGAAAGTAACCTTATTTTAGGGGGTGATATGTTATTCTAGCTGAAGAAGGAATTAGAATCTAGAAAGAGAATCTGGTGGTAGATTTTGAAAGCATACTAGAGCTTCAAATTGTAAGGATCAAGTGAGGAGTTTAAACATCATGCCTTAGTCCTATTCCCAATCCATACACACCATCATAAATGCCAATATGATCTATGTGACTATCATCTTGAGTCCCATTGAACTTAGGTAGTTTAAGGATTAGAGTAAGAAGGGGAATAACACACACCCAAGAGGATAGAGGATTCATAAAAATATCCTCGTAGGTATAATTGATAGCAAGTTGGTGAAAAGCTCCCTGTAGAGGCTCATGGAGGTTATGATGTTGCCTATGCCAATAGGACTCATCAAAACCCTGATTGTAAAGGGGGACGATGCTGAGGCAAATCTTAAAATGGGAGATGTTCATGATGGAAATCATCCCAATCATGGGTTGGGGAATGACCATGGTACATTCATCATTCCCTATAAGGAAGATGAGACGATGTGGCATACTCATGAAAATTTTCATTTTAACCTAGGTTTATATGATGTTAGCCATGTGTCATAAGAAGAAATTTCATACTAGGGCATTGATATTTGAGACATGCATCCCATGGGTCTCTAGTACACAAGTGGTGATCAAAATTAGTGTACTCATCTAAAAATCTAAAATAAAGGCTAAGAAGATGGGATGACTCCATGTGGTGTGGATGCCTTTTCGAGTTAGGATTCCTATGTCTCTCAACATGGACATGAGGGGGTTCTTGCTATAGAGTCTCTCATCAAGAAAGAAATGGGGGACTTGGGTGAGAACTAGTTAAGGCATCTAAACTAGAGTGGGTGTAATCTCTATCTCTAGAGGAAGCACACCACCTACTCCTAGGGGGAAAGGGGTGATATTCATTCACATGAAGCCATCTATGGATATTATCAATGATTGAATGTAGCTCATTGGGCCTTAGTCATGAAAGGGGGTCATCATCACCCTAAATGGGTGAATGAAAAGTAATTTGAGGATTAGGTAAATTATCCTCAGAGGATTAGAGCTCAAACTAATGAAAAGGAGACTGAGTCTATTGGTTGTACACTTGCCAATCTAGTTCTCTAAGGGATATTAACAAGCCTTGGTCCTGAGGCAAATACATGTCTAAGACATTATATGTTATATGCCATTCCATTGCTATTATGGCCTATTCATGAGTGAACTTAGGGTCAAGACCTTGAACATGGAGGGAAGATAATCCTAGAGGTGGGAGGCCAAACATGGGGGTGGTGAATTAAGAGAAAGTAAGAAGACAATAAAAGAGGCAAACTATAAGAGACCCTATGAGGAGATGGACACAAAACCAAATAAGGATAAAATAATCAGATCAAGAGTGAAAACATAACTAAAATCAAAGCCTAGCAGCTAATAAAGAGGATTTGGCTAAGAGAGTTATAAATAGGCTAGATCTAGTGTGAGATCATATGTGGGGTCCCATTGGGCATGCCAGAATGTATCTCTAAGAATTTTAATGGAGCCACTAGGTTTTGGTAGGGGGATACATAGGGTACTTAAGAAAACACCTAGAAGGTTAATATGCTCAGGGATGCTATGGGCTACTTGTGATCTGTAGAGGCTATCCAATTTGCCAATTTGCTAGTTTGCACCAAGCTATAAATAGAATTGTAAACTAGGTTAGGGATAGCATGATAAAGTGTACAAATGATTCAGGTATCTTTAATAGATCTAACCATAATAAAACAAGCAATTGAAACAAGAAATATACTTGTCTACAAATGATGGAAATGGAAATGTTGAATTGAAAGAACTATTGGATAATGCATAAGCTTAAAAGAGATGCACTTTTTATCTAATTAAAAGACATTTTTGAAATTAAATATGTATTCAATCAAGGGTTCAATATAATGCCTAATCTAAGCCTAAGTTAATTCTTCATTTTAAACACTATCACTTCCTAATGATGTAGTTTTCTAGTTTAGCAAAGAAGAGATTATTTTTGCAAATGTATAGAATGTTTTTAGCAACTAGGATTCTACCATGCAATGATATATGATTTATAAGAAATCATATCATATAATGGGAGACATTTTCAATCAATTAAATATGTTCTACATACACAAAAATGCTAAATCTTCAAAAACTACCCTAGAGAATGCTCTCAAACAAACTAAATTAACCAAATAATGAAAACCTAACTAATACACTTCTATAAAAAAAATAGGAATTTAAATTTTCATATAAAATTAACCTCATATCAAGCTCAAATTTAATAATGTAGATATTTACCAATTGATTGTCCAAGCTAGGAAGTAGTGAATGAGGAAGACCAAGTTGTATGTGAGATGAGTCCAAACCAAAAGCCAATACTAGTGGAAGAGGTGAAGAAAAAGCTACATACTAAAAGACAGCCAATATGGAGAGCACAAGAATAGGTAAAATGAATCTATATGGATCTAGGAGTAATAAAAAAGACTTAGGATCACTGTGGAGAGCAAGGAGAATCACCAAATCAAGCTGTAGAATAGTAGGGCATCCCCTATCACAATGAAAGCTCAGACATGCAGAGAATGAACCAAGTGAGATCTAGTAAATCACAAGAGATTAAAGAGTGATGATCTAAAGGATATATATAAGTATATATCAAGAGAGAGAGGTAAAAATGAGTAATCAATAGTCATATAGGGCATCCCCAATATGCCAAAGACCAAAAACTACCCATTTTTAGATGTTGGGGGACCAATAGGGCCCTTTTTCTTGCATTCTAACTAGGATGTGGCATAGGCCATGCATTAGGGGTGTATTATGTGGCATAGGACAAGGCTTATCCCCCTATGCCATGGCCTACATCAATATCCCATCTTGAATGGTCAACAAGGCTCTAGAAGGGTTCTAGGAGATACTTGAAGGGCCCGTGAGTGAGAAAAAGGGATAGTAAGGTGCTAGGAATGTTTGGGGAACATATATTCTAGGTTAATTGGTCCATGAAAGTGGTATATGTATTGAATTAGGATAATTAAGGTCATTATTTTGAATGTGAGCTGATGTGTAATCATAAAGAGGAGTAGGGTCATGAGAAGTATGATTACACTATCTACTCTATTTTCTTAAAAAAACAAGAGTTCCTCTTCAAATTTTAGATGTTGGACATATTTATACTTAACGATATTCCAAAAAAAATGTTTTGGAAACTAGACTTGAAATTATACAATTCATGTTCTTATACCATCTTCAAATTTTGAGCATAATCATCTCAAATTATCTATGGAAGTTCAAATTTATGAAATATCAAGAAAATCATGTCCATGGGTAGGCCCTTTTTTATCCCCTAACTCTATGCACTTACCCTAAATTATTAGGGTAAACACTTCATTTTGATTTTTTATATCAAGAAAGGCTATTTCACATGGAGGATCTTCTTAGACAAATTTATAAGATTTTGTGAATGAGATTCATAAGTTGAAGATGGTAAGAGAGGGTGTTGGGTGTAGAAGATATTCAAAAAATCAAACACAAGATGATGTTGTGAATTAAATACATAAGGTAAGCATTTTCAAAACTATTTAAATCTTTTAGAGTGTTTCACCTACTATTGATTATCTATTTTAGTCATGGAGTAAAAAATAGGGTCATTTCATACTTTTGTACTTGATGTTTTAGTTAATTATTGTACTGGCTATGTTTCAAAAATATAGAATGGGTAGGTGATGGTTATCATTTATATTTTTGTATAATAATAGATTCTCAGACATTTTAGATTGAAAAATCCTGGTCTTCTCAATCTATGAGTAATCTTGGTCTTCTCAATATATGAGTAAACAAGTGCCACATGGTACATGGATAATGATAATCATTTTTGCGTAGTTGAGTAATATTTTTGAGTTTGTTTCTTTAAGGATTGATCATTTTTTAAACCATGGTGAGGAGTAAAAGGTTTTCTAATAGTGTAATCTAAATGATTTTAAACAAAGTAAATAACTATCATAAACTTCTTATTATAATTTACATAACTAAAAGGAAGACTTGGCATTTAAAGACAAACACTTTATTTATGGAGACATAATTTTAATAATTAATCAAAATGCTATAAAATAACCTTATAAGTAGGTACTAGAAAGTTAGATTTGATATGATGCATTTTGAAACATGATGTAAGAACCTCTTTGGTCAAATATTGTAATATCATTCTAGAATTTTTTCCAAAAGATGGCAAGTTATCCTTCCAAAAAGTTTCCTAACTAATCTCAACACATGTGTTCACGAATACAATTAGTTTATATTAAGTTCAATAACATCAAACACATTGACATTCAAACTTATTCATGTAATCAAATTAAAAATCATCCATTTCTTTTAAATTTCACTCAACATTATTACATTACATTTTTATTAATTCATCCATCTACAAAATTAGAAAATACAATCATTTATAGAATCATAGTATACATTCATAATAAGTGGCTAAGTATAATAGTTGAATTTAACATATCTATTTCTTTTATAGGTACAATTACAAACCATGTCTACATATATACTAAGCATATTAAATCAACCTTCATCCATAAAGGCACATTTAATGTGATATCAAAATAAAATCTAATCTCATAGTCATATTAGATTAATAGCTTATGTAGTCATCTAAAATTTCATTTTAGTGTAATGAGTGTCACTTGAGACCACATTGTCAAGCTTAACCCTAGACCTATATTAGAGGCCTATTTTGATCCTATTCTAGCTTTTGTGTGGGTCTACCCACTCTCAGGTATATCAAAAGTAACATTAATCTATCCTCTAGGTATCCATGCCCTCTACTAGCTAACTTCTACTACCTGGACAACAACGTGGCCCTTTGGACAATAGTAAACTACACTAGTGACCTAGGGACCGTGTTAGCATCCCTTTACTCTTTACTCCTCCAATAAATATCTTTTTATCCCCCAATGTAATTTAGGGTTGGCCTAGACCTATTTCACATCTTTTTAAACATTAGAATCCTATATATACAACAATTTTATTCACTTATCCCCTAGATGGAAATCATATGTAAATACTCTCAAACAAACTTAAAGATAATGGTGAAAATTAAGGATATTTATCCGCATTCTACCCTACTTCTATATACAACCATCTATATTAGCCCAAAGCTCATAATACTTAGATTTCCAATCTCAAGTCATGCTCAAAACACTCAAACTAACACTCATACTAGCATTCACTTTCACTTGCACCAAGTACTTAGGCAGGAGAACTACATTAGGTTTGATCCCTCCTTAGATATTGGTATATAGGCAACACTCAACACATGGGGTGTTGAGGTCACATCCAACCTATCCCACTAACACTACTCTTTTCTACTTATGCTTATCAAATACCCTAATTAAATTTAGAGGCCTAGGGTTTTTGCATATAAATCACTCAAAATAGCTTATAAATAATGAATTGGCATTCATCCACATAGGCACATACATTTGAGGTCTAGTTGAAGGTATACCCAGAAGTTCACTGCCCCTATTGTAAGAGGGCATTACCACTATGCGCTAGTATCTAAAGGACCATGTTTCTATTTAGTAGGGTATTTAATTCTAGATTCTTATTCATGACACTTTGCATAACTCATGTACAAAGTTTTAGCCTGTCACTCATTCATCTCAGTCACTTTCTAGCCGAGTATTTATTTTATAGGTCATTATTATTTATAGAATAATTAGATAGGCCAATTATTATATAAATCAATGACTAAATTTATCACTATATTTATTCCCTAATTTATTATTATATCTCTTTAGCATCTTAGGGTTTTAAATTCCATAATCCTTAAAAATTTAAATCATTTGGTGAACCTGACTTACTTCGAATAGTGCCCAAAAACCTAACCCTAGATGCTCTTAGAGTTTGTATCCTTATACTTTTTATGTTAAAAAATTAGTTTCAAAATCTCAAATATGATTCATTATTTTAATTTTACAATCTTTCATAGATTTAATTTCTTAGAAGGTTCCAAATATGCTTGTTTTTCTCCTAATTTCCAACCTACAATGGTAAAATTGGATAACCAATTTGATAACACTGATAAAAGTTAATTACAAAGCTTTGTTTTCAAATATTCAAATATGAAAAATGATATTATTCATATTGTTCAAGAAGAGATTCACAAGTACACTACTAGTCAATATTCTAACCCCCGAAATGCTAATATTATTATGCCTACTTTGGGGGAAACTCATATTGTACAAGAACTTGATCTAACCTAACAACCTTCAACAATGGTAACACCTCATATGGCTAATACTCATTCCTTCTCTCTAGATGTACAATCCCTTATACATGAGGTCAATTATCTATAGGCCAAAGTGTTACATCTTGATTAGTGTGTTGCTAGACCATCACATGCCTTGGACTCTCATGTTCTCCTACATATAACATTGACACACTATATAGTGGTAATTCATTTGCCATACAGATTTGTGGCATCCAAAATTACTTTATATGATGGTAAGGGTGACCCAGAGCATCATCTATGCACTTTTCATGTAAAATGTTTGAACTACATGTCCAATCATTTGCTCTTAACTAAGTTGTTCCCTTGCAGTTTAAAGGACTATGCATTATAATGGTTCTATGATATTCTTAATTAGTCCATCACATCATTTAATCCACTAGAAGATATGCTTTTGGCACAATTTTCAATCAACATCAATCACAAGGTTTATTATGCTCAAGTTACACAACTAAAGCAAAAATATAATGAGCCAATAGTTGGATATGTCTTGAAATATAAAAAAACATTAACAAAGATGACTATACCCATGGTAGATAGAGAAATTTAGGCATATTCAATCAAATTTTATTACTAGAATTACATGAAGCTATATTATTCAAGAAGCTAGCATTCACAAATCTATGCCATACAATGAAAGAAAGGGAAGTTAAGATTTTATCCATGGGCAATTTAAAGTACATAACTAGATTGAATTCAAATAAGAGTTCCAATAATCCCCCATACAAGGTGAGGCCCACTAAAAATAATAATGATCAAATGATAATAGTTAATGTAGCCTCAAAGCCAACTCCTTGCATGGTTTTATCAGCTCCTCAAAGGAGACCCTTTACAGGTCTTATCGAATCACAACACATGTTCTCCAAAAACTCTTGAAATAAAATGTCATATCTCTCCCTCTTATCAAAGAGATCGATATGACTAGGCTTCTTCCAAGGAATTATGATGCTAATGCATTTTATGACTATCATAGGGCACCAAACCATGCTATAAATAAATACATCAGATTATAACATAAGATATATGATTTGATAGATATACATATCATTGATATAAACACTCCTATATAGACAATCAAAGCATAACCAATAAAAGTAATGAAAGCATTCTCATATCCATTCTCAAAACATACAACTAATTAAACAACATACACTTTAGGTGTTCATTATACTTATCAGGCACATCCATCACCAACATCTTATAATACTCGTACACAAGACACACTCTCTACATAAAATTATTGGTGTGTATCATACTACAGTGCCAGCTAGACCTCTCCTCACTTTATTAGAGTAGGAGATTGTTGATGATGACTCCTATTTATATGCACTCATATTATAAAACTACATTGATCATCATCCTATTCAAAGTGTCATGATTGACAATGGGTCAAACATGAATATGTGTAATTCTACACTTATACAACAGTTGGGTTATTCAGAGTAAAATATTTCTCTGACAGATATAGTTACTTGTGGCTTTACTAGCCATGTCCAAATCTCCATTAGGGATATCATACTTCCATTATAGGTTAGTCTCACACATGTGTCCACTAGATTATTAGTCGTATGTAGTGTTGACACATTTAATAAGTTATTAGGTAGGCCTTGGATATAACAAATTTGAGCCATTCCTTCCACCCTACACATATGTCTTAAGTATATACATGTTAATCAGGTGATTATAGTTGAGGGCCTTCTATATGAGTATCCTTTACCTATTCCACAACTAGTTACGACTCCACATACAACCTCGATTAGCATGCCTTAGATACCAGTGGATCCACCAATGTTGATTAGGTCTATTTTTATTGAATTAACACATACACATACTCTTCCATAGAGACCCTTATTAAATATATCCCTACGTCAATGATATATTATGGATTTTAGAGAGCCTCTCTCTACTCCATTCCTACTCAGATCAATGTTACTAAGTTCTCAGGGTACTCAACACAGAGCATCCATGCCAACAATAGTTTCTTCTACTAGATGGGTTCCCAAGAGCCCCACAATTCATAGGTTAGTTCAGTCAGCTTGGCATATTCCTAATCCCACTCCACAGTTAGCTTCAACTTCATATTATTCATCACATCTACTTCCTAGATCTCATATACCTCCTCGCATAACACACATGATCATTTTAACTTTATATGATCCAAGACACTTTGATAGTGAGTCTCTTATGAGAGTTATCAGTTAGTATGTTCTTCCCTACTTATAAATAATTTCATACTCATATTGCTTGTACATAGTTTTTACACTCAAAAAATACAAAAATAGTATAATATGTTAAAAACACAAAAACATTCAAATATTTCTCAAAAAATACAAATTTTAGATTGTATGCATTTCTATGTTTACATTCCTTCTAATTTTTGAGTACTACATATACTATATATATTAGTGTAGTCAGTTTTATCATACATACGTGCTTCAATTATTCCTTTCGAGTATTCACATATTACTACAAGACACAGGTTCATTGCATAGATCTAAATTTTCTACTATTTACCTACTAGGGGCACATACATACATATATAGATGCAATATTGATATATTCATCCATTAGGGGCATCCTATACACAATTTCTGATTTGCCATGTTATATCTTTCTATACTCCATATCACATATTTAGCATTATTTATATCTTGATATTGATCATCATACACTACATAATGTTTTTGCTAACTACTACTACTTTAGACTCAAATTATTTAAAATTTTTCACTTATACAAAATTTTACCACATATCCATGCATAATTTCATTTCTAGCCTTCCTAGTTTAGATTTGATTGTATCTCTTTACTTCTACACCTATTCGAGGGCATTTGAATATGCCATTATTTTATGGCTATAAGCCACTTCCTTTCATTGTATGTATGCTTTGGACATGTGCCCATGTCCTTGTGTGTGCTTTCTTGATTGTGTATGCAAACATTTGAACATGTCTTTCCATGTGGCTCTAAGCCAACCTTGATTTCTATTTGTATATGTGGACATTTAAACATGTCCTTGATGTATTTATTTCTCTGACTTAGTGGCATGTGATCATGTCCCTTGTATTGTGGCCCCTTGGCTTTATTTATGTACCACATGTTTATATGTATGCTTTCATATATGCATCATGGACATGACACTTGTCTCTTTCTTGTTTCTTGCACACTCAGTTTTCAGTGCCATGAGGGACCTCATGCATCTCCCCTTACTTCTTGGGTGCCTTGATGGAAATAATGATCCATATTCATAAGTAATTACATAGATAATGCTCAAATTTACTATTCATATACATGATTACATTGTTATATCTATCTTGATAGCCTTATGAATGATAGATCTAACATAAATCATACATTACCAACTTATACTCATATTATTTTACATTTTGATGTCATGTATACACATTATATTAGTTTCTCATGTAGCTATCATATATGCTTAGTCTAACATAAGATTCATAAATATTCTTATAATGATGGTTATTACACAAGTTTAATAACTCTCATTAAAAGAGGGGGCATTCACAGGGGTTCATCACAGAGATTAGACCATCTGAGTGCACTCAAAACACAATTTTTAGCACACATTATAGATTGGGGGAATAATACATGATATGATCATTCCTATTTCATTTTTTGATACTCAGATATATTATTATGACTCAGTACAGAATCTATATGCATATATATTAAAATTGGGGGCATGTGTGTGGCACATCATTCCCATATGTTTAGTTTAACACCAATTATCTCATATGGAATGACATCTCCCTATCATTCTCCATGTTGTTATTACAGACACCATTTGCACTAGGTTTTACCTCAAATTGATTCTTTACTCTATCTATAATAGTTGGCATTTCCAAGTAGTCCCTAAACTTCATTCTTGAGTGCCCGAGTGGTGCCTGAGTTGTTTTACATTTTAGATTTTTTGAGTGTCCCTACAACCATCCTACATAGTTTTATTTTTATAAAAAAAAATAGCTACATTACATAATTTTAGTTTTAGATGTATTTACTACCCATGGGTAGGCAATGATAGAGTCATGGCCTACTTGATTTCTTGAGCCACCTACATAGGAGGGTTAGATAAGCCATCAATCTAATCTAAGTTATTCATAGATTATGATCCATTTAGTAGGGGTGGGCAATGATGGAGTCAAGGATAACATGAGTTATTGATCCAACCACACATGGGGATTGAGCAAACCAGCAGATCAGTCCAAATTATTCATTTTTTATCACTAACTACACACATAGAGGATATCACTAGGTTCTAGCTTTGGTTCATGTACCTAATGAGGTGTATTAATTATTTTCCTTTTTATCTCATCTCTTTACTTAGTTTTGTCTTTGATTTTGATATCTCTTAAGTAAGGAATGATTCTTTCATGTTTCACTTACATGATACACAATGGAGCATGCTTCATAGACTTAAACTTAGATTCACAGTCTTCACCTCTTAGGTAAGTATAGGTATGATTCTTTTCCTTTATCCTAGTCATTTCACTTTGTTTCATTTATATAATAAAGGGGGGAAAATATAGTCATATAAATTATCAATTTAGTGCAATGAGTGTCACTTGAGACCACCTTATCCTAGCTTAGCCCTAGACTTATCTTAGGGGCCTCTTTTAATCCTATTTTAGCTTTCATGTGGATCCAACCCACTCTTAGGCATACCAAAAGCAACACTAATCTATCCCCTAGGCACTTAGGCCTTCTGTTGACCAATTTATACCACTTGGATATTAACACAAACCTTTAGACACTAATGCACTACACTAGTGACCTAGTGATCGTGCTAGTGACCTAACAACTGTGATAGTGTCCCTTTGATCCTTACTCCTCCAACATATATCTTTTCATCCCCCAATATAATTTAGGATCAACCTAGAGCTATTTCACATATTATCAAACACCAAAATGCTATATATACAACACTTTTATTTACTTATCCCATAGATGGAAATCAAATGAAAATACTCTCACATAAACTTCTAAGCAATGGTTCAAATCAAAGTTATTTATCTCTATTCTATGTTACTTATGCATACAACCATCTATACCTAAAGCTCATAATACTTAGATTTATAGTCTCAAGTCACACTCAAATCATTAAAACCAACACTCATACTATCATTCACTTATACTTACACCAAACACTTAGGCAAGAGAACTACATCGAGCTTGATCCCTCCTTAGAGTATTGGTATGTAGGCAATGCTCATCACATGGGGTGTTGAGGTCACATCTAACCTACCCTGATAACACAACGCTTTTCTACTTATGATTATCAAATATCCTAAAAAAATGGAGAACTAAGGTTTTTGAATATAAATTAGTCAAAATAGGTTATAGGTAGTGAATAAATAATCATCCACATAGGCACATGCATATCAGGTCCAGTCGAAGGTATACTAAGAAGTTCACTACCCCTGCTACAAGAGGACATTATTATTATCTTCAAGACACTAATATAATACACTCCTATCCATAGGACTACATTTTTATTCAAGAGGGTGTTTGACTCTAGATTATTATTTACAACACCTTGCATAGCTACTATACCATATTTCAATCTATCACCCATCCATCTCAGTCAGTTTCTAGCTAAGTATTTCCTTTTCTAGGTCATTTCTATTTATAAAATAATCAGATAGGTTAATTATAATAAAAATCAACTATTACATTATTGATATATTTATTCCATAATTTATTATTCCAACACTTTATCATATTAGGGTTTTACATTCCATAATCCTTAAAATTTTAAATTAACTTATAATGTGTACAAAATCAATACACATCAGTATAATTAGTATATATAAATATAAACAACTGAAATTCAATGTTGTATTCCTATATCAATGGCATTATAATGTTGATTCAAGCCACACATCAAATGTGGATCCCCATGACAATAAAATTGAATCTCACAACATCCTTGCCCACCCTTGATGATGAAAATGACCAATCAAAGTTACCACCACCTTACATTTTGTAGACCCCTTACCAATAGATGCATGGCATGCCAATACACTAGTTATTTTGAATGTAGGTTTGGTGTATAATATGGGCATTTTTGTGTATGATATACCATAAAATACCTTGTCATTGCCTCTCAAAATCATCACCCAATGCACCTTGAATTTTACATCCCAATTCCTCACTAAGCAAACTTACTTGATTATTTATGGATATTTATAATTATAAATTTGATTTGGTTATTATTAGCTAAGCTATGAGTTATATGCTATTATGGGACAATTTAATATTGCTTAGATTTCATGATTTTATTGCTATGAGTTAGCTGTAATGTATATTCCTTACATTATGATCATGTTAACTTGTTATTGCATATCTCTCTACTACACATATAAGAACTTAATAAGATATTGACTCTTGTATATGTGTAATGCTAATATCGTTAATATTGTAATATTATATTATCATTATACTAATGATTGAATAATGTTATATCCATTTTTGATATATGATCTGAGTATATATTGACATTCAAAACTATGAAGATTTGCATATAAGTTGTGTGGAGGATAAATCTATGTTTTGAACTTTTTGCAGAGACTAAGTAATATATCTAAAGCACAATAGTTTTATATGAAAAAATTTGGAGTAGAACTTGTAGCATCATATATAGATAAAATACATAGATTTTTATATGATACAAACACATAAAGGAAATTTGCAAATGCCTTATATGGCAAATTTGAATTAGAGGTTGATTTGCTTTATCTTGAGAACCAAAAATAAATAATGAGAGAAGAATATTAATTTAAAAAGGTCTATCGACTATACCACTCATTTTATATTAATATCTTGATGATTCATGGAAATAATGATTATTGAAATATTATAAAGACCTTGATTAGAATAATAAATGATTGTTGGTATATGCACTTACAATAATGAAAACTTATGTGTGGTTCACATTATGAGTATATTGATATGTACAAGTGTTTAGACATATATAGTCAACATTAATGTATCATGATGTGTGCCTATAAGTTATAATAGTATGCAGTTTAAACTTAGGATAAACCTAATTGATATAAACTATATTTGCTTGCCTATTATTTATAGGACATTTGATTCTTGAAAGTGTAAGACTGGTTATTCATAATTGTGTAGTTGTGCTCATGAATAATGAGCTATGCTATTATAAGATGTCATAGAGTGTATTACATGTGAAAACTACAATCTAATTATATATTATACTTGAGTGGTGCAAAATATAATTTTTAAGTCTAGATTCATTTCTATGTTTGACAGACTAAATGTATGCATTTTGGTTACTTCTATGTTTAGCATGTTTATGATAGCTAGTAGAAAGTATCATATTGTGCCTACTTACAAAAGTTAGAATATATATATATATATATATATATGTTTACTTATTAATTATGTAATAAATGATATTGTGGAGATTCATTAATACATTTGATGGACTAAATGTATACATTAGATTATTCATGTGCTTAACATGTTTTGTGACTGATAGTAGGAAGTAATCTATATGAATCTATTGGTTATATATATTTTAACCAATCTTGCATTTTTGGTACTAAGTAGTGGGACATACTTCACTAGCTTACTAGCATCACAATGTCAGATGAAGATAATTTGATCAAGTGATGTGTATGAAATTGACTAATCATAGAGATCAATAACAATTAAAAATTTGACCAAAGTAATGCTAGTTAGATATTATCATTTCATGTGTATGATTTACATGTTTGTGCATTATCATGTTATAATAAATTTCTTTATGGTACACTACATGTTATTAGAAATCATACAACACATGGGTACTAGCTTGTCTCTCTGGATTCCCACACTGTCACTATCTACTCATCCATAAAAGGAGGTCCATTACCTAATGATGGATTTTATGGGGAATATATGGTCTATTTTTGGTGTGAAAAATTTCTTGGATGATGCTCTTCCTCCCCAAAATAGTACTTATTTGAAGATGACACTTGAGATTACCAGAGGTACTAGAGTTCATAAACTCATGCTCCATAGAGCTTTGTACCTTGTAGTTTGTACATTGTATTGTATTTATTATTATTGAGATATTATCCTTGATGAGATGTAATTATTAATTATCTATACTTGGTAGTAGTGGCTCTATCATTGTACCAACTGTGGCTAGACATTTGTAATTACTTTTCATATTTGGTTATGATGTGTTTCATATATTGATAGTGATCAATGACTATTAGATGGCACATGCTTATTTATAGTTAAAGTGTTATATATAGATCACTAATTAGATTTTGTTGGTAGATTCTAATTAAATAATATGTTGATTAAATTAAAAAAAAACCATGTTTTTCTAAGTCAAACCTAGTGGGGTTATTACATGTGGTATCAACGTTGTGGCTCGAACTCTAGGATCTAATGAGTCCACTAGAATTTTTGTATCCTTATATTTATCATGAAGGATAATGGTGAAAGCTAGAGTATTTGGTGAGGGTCCCTTAAATGCCAAAGACATTAACCCTCCATTTGATCTTAATTGATTTACCACTAAGCAAGTAACAAAGTTAAATCAGATACTTGCAGCCATGAATGAAACTAGGGATCAAAATTTAGTAATAAAATAGGAAATTATGGCCATGAAGAGGAATAATACTTGAATAAACCTAAAGAGTATTCTACTAAACAAAAATAGGATGTGAGAGTATAAATAGTATTGTACTGGTTAAGTGAAGTATATTTTGGACTTGTAGTCCCTCAGTGTAGAATCATGCTACATCATGATTGGAATTATGAGATTTAGTAGATCCTCATGTATGGCTTGATTACTCTTGTATTAATGTACATCCATGATTCTTAGAATTATTATTAACTATGTGGATGAAGTGTTGTGTGGTACATTGAGTGTGTACCCTTAAGAACACTCGTACCCTCTTAGAATTATTAAAGGGTTAGTTTAACAAGTGTCTCAATGGTGATGGTTATGTATGATGTTTGGGTAGGTGAGTGAATAACATATTTATTGAGTCACGAACAAGATATTCCTACAATATTATTTTTGATCACTTAGATTAAACACCTAGAGAATGATTACATCTTTAATTGTAATCAAGTCACCTCTTCCACTTATGTTTGTATTATGAGTGCTTAAAAAGTATGGTGTCCTTCTCACTTAAGAATATGTGAATTTTAGATAAGGTTTTATGTCTTATGTAGGAGTGGGAATCCTAAAATACTTCTTATGGATTGGCACCACTGAGTGCAGTAAGAATTCTCCTTGTAGTAGAATGTAGTTTTCTTTGTTGAGGATTCCTATGTGTTAGGAGTTTGCTCATGGTTGGTATCCCATATGTTTATATGGATTGAGAAGAGGTGTCATCTATCATAGTTAGTATAGAGGTGAGTTGTTACTCTCTCAACCTCCTTTGACATCATTATAATCCCACTAAAGGGATTCATATTTTCATGATGTTGATGTGTTGTTCCCTTAAATAGAAAACTAGTTTCTGAATTGTTATTTTGACCATATTCCCTAGAGTTTGTGGGATAGTGTCTCCTACTTCTTGTTGATATAAAAGTTATATGAATGGAATGTATTGATGCATCTATGTGGTTAATATTTTTCCTTTCGATTGTGGAATCAAGTTGTGATACTACTCTTACAATTTTGGTAAGTGTGTAGTTATTTTGGAAACTTGGGTTACGATGTTTTGTTTATACCAGATGAGGGTATTTAAGAGTTTTGTTATTGTGTATTTTTAGATTCATACTTATTGGTGGTATTTAATCTAAACTTGTGAAACTTTGACCACTTAGAGTGGCAAACCTCAAATTTATATTGGTTTTGGATTAAGATTTATAAGTTATAATCATTTTTTAATGATTCAGCCTTGATTAAGTTGGTATCATTATCATCTTGCTTAAAACATGTTGATTTGATGAATTATTTATGTACCTTTCACCTAGAGTGAGTAAGGAATAAGATTTGTAGAACATCTTGATAGTCTAATGGGTTGAGATAAGCTTATAACTTGTTGTGTAACTTTATGAGAAAGTGGGGAGGCATTATTTTGCTTGTTTCCTTTATAATTTTTTAAGAATGGTGTGATCCTTTACCTTTGTATTTTATGTTAATTTTAAAATTATTTCCTCTTGTCTATGAATATAGCATATATAGGTTAGTTATAGAATTTGATACTAGTTATGTTTGGCTAATGGAAACTTAATGCAAGTATGAAATATTGGTATGATTTATCCTTTGATGTATATATATATATATATATATATATATATATATCTTAGATTATTTATTATATATAATTGTACTCTAGGATCTGTGAGAATAAATTTGTGATTCGATGAACCATGTTCACATTTTAGAGATCACTAGGTCAAGGAGACCTAAGGGATGAGTGGTGAATTAGGAACATGAGTACTAAGAGATGGGAATGGATCTTATTTAGTCTCACTTTGAATCATTAGTTATTGTGTTTAGATTTGACAAGGGGAGCTTGTCAAATCCAAGATTTGGTATGTAGGACTTGTCAAATTTAGTTGTATAGACATACGCATGTTTATTTTGGAATTTTTATTCCTTAATTTTGTATATAATGGAAATGTGATATTTCTAGTTCTTATTCATCATCATACTTGTCAAGAGCTACATGGAGTAGCGATAGTATTGACATGTTATATTTATCAAAACTACATAGAGTAGTGATGGTATTAACTTATACACATTATTCTTACCAGGTTCCCTAAACACTTTTCTCTAGAATGAGAAAAAAACTCTCTAGGATAGAGAGATGTGCAAAGGGACTAAGAGGCTTTGTGGAACACTCCCTAGCCATTTATTTTTGGATCTTATGATTATTTCATGTGCTGTTGGTTGAATCTTAAATTTGGGAAGTCAGTGAAACTTTCACTGAGATATGTGGAACCCTTCAATGTATTATAAATGGTCACTCTTGTAGCATATAGGCTTGATTTTCTAGTTCTAAATCTTGGGTGGTCATGGTAGAATCAATCAGAGTAATTAATACTCACAAAATTTATTTGCGTAATAGAGAGATGTGATAGTATAAGGTCTTGTAGGACCAATAATTTAAGGATAGTGCTACTTGTGAGGACTATGATAAGTTATTTAGGTGATTTCCACATTTATTTGTTTGATTTGATACTTATACTATGTTAATTTTTTGATAAATAATGTTTTTAATTCAAAATTTATGTATGAATAAGTGTCATCTGGGATGATGTCCAATTTTAGGGGGGAAGGATGTTACATCTTGATTCTTCACTAAGCAAACTTATTTGATTATTCATGGATATTTATAGTTAGAAATTTTATTTGGTTATTATTAACTAAGCTATGAGTTATATGTTATTATGGAACTATTGAATATTGCTTAGATTTCATGATTTCATTGCTATGAGTTAGTTGTATTGTATATCCCTTACATTGTGATCATGTTAATTTGTTATTTTAGAATTATTTTATGACATGCATGTCATGATGTTATGGACTAAATACCTCTTTGGCATGAGTTGGACGCATGAGAGATTCATCCCTCAGAGTGTGACAGAGGGAGAACATCATTAGAGAGGGTGACATAGATGGAGTTTATGGGGGATGATAGAGGAACAACTAGAACCCTACACACATCAAATTAGATATTATATGCTATATGCATTGTTTGAATTTCTTGCATTAGTGAATTTTATATGATGTTACATTTAGATAATGGTTTAATTATGGTTAGCTATTTGTTAGCATGGTTTAATGCTTATGTGCAATTAATCTTGTGTGATCATGTTTATGTTATGCTAATGTGTCCATGTTTTTAGAAATGTAAAATTACATGAACATGTATGTAAACTAACCCTCATGACTTTGGAATGTTTTGGGAACATAAGATAGCTATTTTTATGATACTTTGTGAATGTCAATTATTGTTGAAAAGACACAGATAGTCCTTGTAATGTGATTTACCATTATTAGATAAAAAAATATTATTGACCTTTAGTTAGCCATATTGCTAAGTAGGTCATTATGATTATCTATTATTAAGATGTATTATTATTAATTAATTATAAAAATAAAATAAATAAAATAATGGTATGAAATTGTTAATAGAATAAAACAAGTAAAGCAATTGTATTTTATATTTAGAAAAAAAATAATACAAACCAAAAAAGAGAATTTGAAAAGATATAAAAAGGAAATAAAAATAAAAAGAATAAAACAAAAGATAAAAATCATTGGATTAAAAAAGAATAAGAAAGAAATAAGCTTTTAAAATAAAAGTGCCACACTCATGGAAAAGGGGATAAAAGGAAAATAGATATGGTGCAACATGTAGAAAAGAGAGAGAAAAAAGAAGAGAAGGGCAATGCCATATGGAGGAGAAAAAGGAAGGAAGAGGGGAAAAGGAGGAACTTGTCTAAATAGTGCCTTTCCCAAGTAGGTGGTGTTATTAAATTTTTGTGTGATTAAAATTTAAGTCATATATATGTATGTATGTATGTATGAACAAATAATAATTAATATTCTACCCATGAGAATATTAAACCTGAGTAATATTAAAATAAAATAAAGTATAAAACAGTATATACTGATCATATATGCCTTAGTTATCCAATACAAACAACTCTATATAGTACATTGATATGATATAATTATGCAATGAACTGATTTTATTACTAATGTATGAATACAGTCCTGTAATGATATTATAAATATTTATATGTGGTTTGTAGTATATACATTCCTGTAATATTGATAAGATGTAGTGATTTAAAAAATATGATTTATTAGTGATATGTCCATTGAACTGGTCTAAAGATTACTTGGTTTATATTATTGAAAACATTAAGCAATGTAGCTATATATAGTTATCCACAATAATCATCCTAGATTTAATATAAATTGATATATCTATTATAAATGATATAGTTATCCATGATATAGCAGCTAAATTACTCATCATAGTCCTATATTGAACTAATGATATAGTGTATCATTTTTCTAAATTACTCATCATAAAACGTGATGTATATAGTGGTTTCATATTATGGTTATACAAAGATGCATATATTTATCCACAATATAATGGAAAATTATTGTTATACCAAGTTGTATAAATCATTATCAATATAGTTAGTATATCATTATAGTGGTATAATTAACACAATCCAATCTATGATGTAGATCATTGTTATGTATTATATCATAAGGTCTATATATACAAAATAGGCTTTGTTTTGAATTAGATGTTGATATAAAACAATCTTAGTTTGCATACTATATTTTTGAACACTAATAATCACATCTAAAACAATGATTTGAATATAGAAATTTTCATACTAGTTGAAATACTATGTTACCATATTGCATAGGTACTTATATAACTAAATTGATATGGGTTATAATAGCTTGATAGAGGTATAAGAATAGTGATTTAATTACAATGGGATTTATTTTTTACAATGAATAAATAATTGTATAGATACAATGATTCCTTGGTTATGAAATTATATATTATAGTAATATGGTTTTTTATAATAAACTAGGTTAGATATAATATAACCTTTTTGTTCAGATTTTTGATAAATATTAGTTAGTGGATAATCTATTATCTATGTATTTAATATTAGTACCACTAATTTGGACAAACACAACAATGAGTGTATTTATCCAACCACAATGATATGGTATATGGTGCAAATTGGTATTAAATATGCAACAAACCTCTATATAGTAAATTAAGAGAAATGCAAACTGTATATTGTGTCACATTTAGCTTAAAATAATGTATAAATAGTGATATCAGTGATATATTTGGTAACTTATGACTAATATAAACCATCTTTGACAATAAACCATATATGTATACATTAGATGGTATAAATAAAAAAAACATTATGCTTTAGCATATAGATAAAACATTATACTAATGGGGATGGTATAATAGATGACATGGGTTATCTCATTGAATTATACATTTGAGTTATTGATAAATATTCCATATAGTTTATATATTAATGGTAATCTTTTTTATTGATAGAGTTGATGATAAGTGATTAACCATAAAATATATATGTATGTAAATGACTAGATATATCTAAGATGTAAGATATAAATTATCGATATCTAGCTAATGACTTTGTGTAGCTTAATACTTACATAACATTAAATGATTTATGTAGTGTTGATATACAGACACACACACACACACACACACACACACACACACACACACACTCCTACCTTAAGTACCAGGTGCTAAGCAAACATATGCATATCTCTCTATAAACATGGTTGTACATATAGGAACTTAATAAGATATTGACTCTTGTATATGTGTAATGTTAATATTGCTAATATTTTAATATTATATTATCATTATACTATTGATTGACTAATGTTATATCCATTTTTGATATATGATCTAAGTATATATTGACATTTAAAACTATGAATATATGCATATAAGTAAACTATGTGGAGGCTAAATATATGTTTTGAACTCTTTACAAAGACTAAGAAATGTATTTGAAGCACATTAGTTTTATTGAAAACAAGTCGATAGAGGTGAACCTATAACATCATATATAAATAAAATACATAGACTGTTATATGATATAAACATATAAAGGAAATTTGTGAATGCCTTATGTGATAAATTTGAATTAGAGGTTGATTTGCTTTATCTTGACAACCAATAGTAAATAATGAGAGCATAATATTGAATTAAAAAGGTCTATCAACTATAGTACTCAGTTTATATTAATAACTTGATGATTCATGGAAGTAATGATTGTTCAAATCTTATAAAGACCTTGATCAGAATAATAAATGACTATTGGTATATGCACTTACAATAATGAAAACTTATGTACGGTTCACATTATGAGTATATTAATATGTATAAGTGTTTATAAATATATAATAGACATTAATGTATCGTGATGTGTGCCTATAAGTTATAATAATATGCAGTTTAAACATAGGATATACCTAGTTGGTATAAAATATTAAAAATTATGGTATTGTGTCTTCTTACATAAGTTAGAACATGAAACTTAATATATATATATATATATATATATAATACCCAGTTGGTATAATGTAAACTTGTTTGCTTATTAATTATGTAATAAATGATATTGTGGAGATTCATTCATACATTTGATGAACTAAATTTATACATTTGATTATTCCTATGCTTAGCATGTTTTATGATTGCTAGTAGGAATTAATCTATATGAATTTGTTAGTTATATATATGTTAACCAATCTTGCATTGTTGGTACTAAGTAAGTAGTGAGATAGACTTCACTAGCTTACTAGAATCATAATTACATATGAAGGTAATCTGATCAAGTTGTGTGTATGAAACTAACTGATCATAGAGATCATAACTATTGAAAAACTTTAGCTAAATTAATGTTGGTTAGACATTGTCATTTCATGTGTATGATTTGCATGTTTGTGCATTATCATGTTATAATAGATTTATTTATGGTACACTGTTGTTATTAGAAATCATACAACACACAAGTATTAGCTTGTTTCTCTAGATTCTTGCACCATCACTATCTAATCATCCATGAAGGGAGGGCCATTACCTAATGGGGGATTATGCAGGGTATCAATCGTCCATGGTTGGTGTGGAAAATCACTTGGATAATGTTCTCCTTCCCCATAATAGTACTTATTTGGAGATGACACTTGAGATCATAAGAGATATTGGAGTTTGGGAACTCATACTCTATGGAGATTTATATCTTGTAGTTTGTACATTATATTATATTTATTATTATTGAGTTATTACCTTTGATGATATTTAATTATTACTTATCTATACTTGGCATTACTGAATGTATCATTGTACCAGATGTGGTTGGACACTTGTAATTACTTTCCATATTTGGTTATGATGTGTTTCATATGTTGATAGTGATCGGTGACTGTTAGATGTCATATGCTTAGTTATAGTAAAAATTTTATAACTGGATCACTAATTAGATTTTGGCAGTGAATTCTAATTAAAGAATATGTTGATTAAATTAAAAAATAGTTCATGTTTTTCTAAGTCAAACCTAATGGGGTTGTTACATTGAAATATATCACCACTTGTATGTTTTGTATGCCCCTGCCCTTCCCCACTACTTCACCATGTATAAAACTCACCATGAAATGAAACATCTCCTCCCTATATAGTACATTGACACTCTATAGAAGAAACATACCTCATTTCCTCTATCACCTACACTGGAAATATAAGAGTATTGTTGCTTAACACTTCATGCTTGAAAAGTACGACAAAGTCAATGGTCATAGGTTTCAAGTGAAGTACAATATCCAAGTTACACTCCTTCACTTGACAAACCCATGTTTTACCAAAACAAAAAATTACATCTCTTCCATCAAAACTTGCACATTTGGGGAAAATGCTAGTATAGTTATTGATATTTTAACTTTTATTTCTATTGAGTCCCTTGGGTTGTGGCATCTTGGTTAAAGTGGATGAATTCATATCAGAGTGACCCAAGGTCAAATCCTACTAGTGATTAGGGTACCCAGAAAAGGGAACATAAAATTGGTGGATTGGAAAAGTGGAGGTACAGGGATTAGAACCCTTACTTGTGTTTTATATGGGTGTGGGATCACTAATCCCACAATTAATATGTATTAAAAAAAATCTATTTCTAAGAGAGTTAGTGTTTTCAGAGTCCACTAAATAAAGAAGAAATTTTTTATGGATAAACAATGTCATTTTTTTAAATCAATGTTTTGAATCACACTCTATGAATGGAGTGTGTTATGAAATGTTAAATTATTATTTTTTACATAGTTTATCTTGAAAAACTTTCTTCTTTACTTATATTTCTATTGACATTTTTATATGAGAATATTTTCAGCACATGACATTAATAATTTTAATGACTTTTGATCTAGTTCACAAAATGTGATCTAAAATGCTGAACTAAGAAAATTCTCATGATTTACCCCAAAAATACTTTCTTCTTTACTTCTATTTCTATTGAATTTTTTGTATGAGAATATTTTTAGGGTAGGACATTAATAATTTTAATGATTTGTGATCTAATGTCACTTAGGTTTCAAATAAATATTGAAGTAAGCCTTAACATATTTTTACATGTTGCATTTTTGAAAATGTTATGTCTAAAATGGCTCTCCTTGTAGGCCTCTATTAATATTATTTTTGACTTGAAAATTGAAGTTCTTATGATGGTATAAAAATAGCTTTTGTTGTTATTCTTATAAAAAAAATTACATGAAAGATTTTTTTGTGCATGCTTTACTTTTATTACCAGATATAATGTGACATTTTTATTTTTTTATTTTTAAAGATGAGCATTGATCTATGTGCATGCTATTTTTCATATTAAGAGAACTTTTGTTATTTTTCTAGCTTGGAACCAATGACCTTTGTATTCCAGATGAACTAACAAAAGTGTAACATAGTAGAGAAGCCAATATAAGAGCATCAATTTTGGTTTTTTCGTTGGGGTTTGAAAGTAGAAAAGTTATCATTGGCAGTTGGATCTTTGCCTTTCTAGGATTTTTAATTTAGGTCAGTGGTCTTTTTGGGGATTTAGTGTTCTAGATTTAGATTTGAGTGTGAAGGCTTTGAAAAGGGTGTTGGAATTTATTATTGGATGGCATGGACTAAATAAATATTTATGACTCAATGGATGGGTTAACTATAGGTGCTAAGATAAACATTGATAGAATTTATAATGCAAAATGATAGAATATAGCATAGTTAAGTCCAATTATATTATTTATAATGTTTTCCTATAGGAATCTCATGAAATTAATAGATAAAATTATATTTTAGCTATAATTAAAAGTCTTAATTAGTTTTATCTAAAACAATGGTGGGTTTCATAGGATTGGGAAACTATTTTAAAGTAGGATCCATTGTTTTTCTCTTTAGATTGGTAGAATGGCTAGAATCTAGGTTTAGTGACAAGGTGAGATTAAGTTTCATAAATTATCAATTTCATAGTTTTTGTGTTTCTGACTCATTTGGTGACATGGTAAGATAGAGCAGTAATAACATCTTTCATAAACATGTATCCCCAAACAATAGTCATGGAATAAAGTGGTGTAATAAATCATATTAAGGATGCAAAGATAAACACTTTGATCTCTGTCAAGGTAGGGGAGATTATAACCATTGATGGGATTGTTATGTTAGGAAGGAGCTCCATAGATGAAATCACTTTGATAGGGGAATCCATCCCTATGGTTAAATAAGTTGGGTCAAATTTTTTGGATGGCACCATGAACCTTGCAAGTATTTCATTAAATTAAATATCATATATTCTTGAATTAACATGAGAGAGTAGAGTAATATCTATGGTTGTTTTCTCTATTAATTTATACTTATTAATTTATCTATTATGCCTCTCAATAATTTATTGATAATGAATGCTTATAAATTCCCATAAATAATAGGGACATATATGCCAGATATAATATTTATAAAATTTAGATCTTACTAGAATCCAATATAAGAAAAAAAAAAAAAGGGAAGAATCAATAGATCCAAAAATTTACTAGCCATTATGTTAACACACATCTAGGTGTCACTAGAAATTTTATGTCTAATTGCCTAAATCATATTTTTAGTAATATTTTAACCTATCTTTAGTTCATAATCAGTTCAGGATGCAACACAATATTAGAAATGATTCAAAGCATATAGATTTTGGCCTGCCAATTGACAAACCATTCACATAATGTGTTGAAGTTAACAATTTTTTTTTATACAATTAAGTTAGATAGATATGGGCATCTCTGCCCTTAAGTAAGGAATTAAAATAAGTTGAGTAAGGGTACACCTATACTAGAGTCTCCTTCCATTAAGTTATCACTATTAGGGGATTTATTCTATCAAAATCATAAAGGATAGAACCTGACCCTCACCATCTTTGATATTTTATACCTTGGTGTATGTGATATGCTATCAACATCACCAATTAAATTACAACCCTTTCAATGTACCACTTAATAGTAATAATTTATAATTGAAGTGACATATAAATCAAACAACATATAATGTAGTGTTTCTAATGTATTAATTATGTTATATTTTTTGTGTGTTAATGCTCAAGTTATTTGAGTGTCAATACTGTGGCATTAGCATATTAATTTACAGTATCAATATTGATAAAGCTTAAGAATCATAGAACCAATGGTCCCACATTGATCATTTGACACCACACTTTGCAAAGTACTACACACTAGGTATTATTGTAACTCTAATGGATATTATCCTAGATTTTCATTTACAAAAAAAATAAAATGTATGAATTCTAAATATATGAAACTAATTTTTAATATAATTCATATCATTGGAGTGGCTTATAATTGTGGTGATGGTAGCTATAGGAATATTAGTGGCAGCTTGCATTAATGGAAAAAATGAACAATATTGAATTTAATTAGACTTAGTTATCCTAGTAGTTCCTTATTCCTATATATTGGTTATATCCACTCTAGTTTCTATAACTTGTGGTTTGGAAAAAATTCCTAAAATGGGCCTCCTTATTAAAAGGGGGAAACTATTTAGAAACTTTGGGAAGGCTCAATACTATCACTTTTGATAAGATTAGAACTCTAACTCAAATAATTTCAGGTGGTAGACATGCAAGTGGTAGAAGAGAGTAGAGATACTTAAAAAAAGCTTCTCTGGTAAGTTATAAGAACTTGCATTAAAGCTTTTGAATTTGAATCCCAAAATCATGATTAATACCATTAAAATAACTCTAAATACATGCCTTAATATTTTAAGTTTGATATGCCTCTTCAGTAAATCTTGGAATTGTTTCTACGGTTAAAAAATTCTCATTCATTAGTTTTATACGCTAAAAAATATCATTTTTATTAATGGATTTATATTTTATTATCATAGGTGAAACACCAACCCAATGAGAACCTATCTCCCAAATAATGGAGGTCCTTATATTATGGATAATCTAGACTTTTGGATCATAGTTTTAAATAACTTCAAAATTAGAGAATAATTCATCTCCAAACTTTGTCTTCCAAATTATATTATTAGTGTTATAGACATAAAAAATTCAATCACTATGTAGACTGATTAGTTTGTTAACTTCATTATTTTGACCTCTCTTTAATTCTAGTAATACAAAACATTAAACAAAAAAACATACCATAGTTTGGAGATGCACTTCTCAAAATACTGTTATGAGTTCTACTAACACATCCATGCATTTTCACCAAACTTGACTTATTAGCTTCATCACTTTTATTAATGGCTTGATAACTTTATGTTATAAGGATAAATAAGAGATGACAAAATAATATTTAAGGATAAGATCTACCCCTCCATTTAGGGATAACTATTCTCGAAATGTAATTCTTAGATTTTATTTCAAAAACATCCTTCAAATTTAGAGGCCAATAAATATTTCGGATGTAAAGATAAGATGATAAAGGAGATTGATTTTCCTAGAAATATCTCATATTATAGGCAAAGTTTTTATTTTTAAAATTTTCTTTCTAGTGATTTGAGACTAAATCATCCATCTATGCTCTAAGATAGTTGTACTTTTAGTTTTCTAGGTTTCTGTCTATCGTTGTATTCATGTACCAAGTTAATATTCAAAGAAAAACAATCCATACTCAATTATGATTTGAATAAAATGTCTTTACATCGAGTATTAGCTCATTGACATGTTTTATTAAATCCCATAAATTTAGAAAGTTGTCAACAATTTGTAATTATATCTAATAAATTAAGTAATGGTATTATCTATATTATTTCATTTTTATATTGTTTGGCTCATTGCTCATCAAATTTCACGATGGTTTTAGAATTCCCACTTTTTCCATATAAGTTTGATTATTTACAATGATATAAGAATTCCAATGTGTATTTGTGTTGTCTCTACAAATACTTACGCCAAGGGAATCTCTCTTTCTTAACATCAAGATCTTGCATGCTTATGATGTAAAATATCAAGTATCAGAGAACATGTTATATGAGTTCGTTGATACTTCAATTGGTTGTATTATATAAGTTGGACCTATTTGAATATATTGATACATGCATATGGTTATTTAATGTTATTTGGAATTTTACACAAACATGCCTAAGAAAATAAGATTATTTGAAAGGGGTAAGACTTTATTTAGACTCACACTAAAATATAACCAATAATACAAATTTACCTAATTTAACATATATAATAAATACAATAAAATACAATGCAACCAAGGGATAAAGAGATTGTGTATGTAAGCCCTTTGGAATCAAGAAAGGTCTAGAATTTAAAGGTACATCCATGATATGTATTTTTCAAGTGTACAATATTGAGATGCTATATAATTCATAAATAGTGTCTACATTCCCCTCCTTAATCTAGTAATGAAACTATTTGTTTAAAAGAGAAGAAATGTGTACATGAGTGTGTATGTTTAACCCTAAAATTAAATGTGTGTTGTATGTTTTCACTTTAAGCTTAGGGTTAAAAATATATAAATGAAATGTTACAAGGGTGATAATCAGATGTAAGACCTACATGTAGAAGCTATCATGCATTTAAGAGAAAAAGTATAGGATTTAGCTTCCAAAATTAAAATCAACTCATTCTAAAATTTTATTTAATTAATTTAATATGATGAAAATAATTTGACTCTAATGCATATCGATTGACCATACTAGAGTAAATCCTAAACACAACTAAAAAATGAGAACCTAGTAATCTCATTAAATAATCCACTTAATACATATGGTGGACGAATAACAATTTAGTTGAAATTATTTGATAAATTGAACTAAAGTTCAAGTCATTATTGTTAATGTACAAAAATATGTGTTATTGGCCCCATACCTATATATGTATGGTTTTAGTGTCGATAATGGTACCTCCTAGGTTCTTCTATTATCCTAGGTACTTGACTATCATAATATAAACATAATTAAAAATTAATTTTGTTCTAGGTACAACAGTCATAAGAAAAAAAATTTAAATATTAATAAAAAATAATAAAAAACACAACTAACTAAATTGTTGGTAGTCTTGCATTTGGTTCTAATGAACTAGTTACTGAGTTAGCTACTTTGGATGAAGAGAAATATGATGATATGTTCGTGCCATTTATGATTTTGACTATAACCATTGACTATTTTCCTATTTTGAATAGCTATTATAGACTTATATGATATATCATATGTTATGACTCATTTAATATTTTAACTCAGATATAAGAATACATTGAATTTATTATGCTGAGATGATCTAAATATGGAAAGTACAACTAGGCTAGATATAAATAACAAAGAATAAAAGTACTTAGTTTGTTATGATGCTAATATAGTTCTAGATTTAGATCAGGCTAAAATTAAGTGGGAAGATAATTCTAGAGTAGTTGTTAGATTCTATATTTGGTGTCTCTATCTATCTAGACAATTACGTTAGTCCTGGATGGTTATATTAACACTTTTGTCTGATTCTAATGATAATGTCCTATATAGAATATATGGTGAATAGGATGTGACCACCTAGATGCTTCTAGGTTTTTCTTTATCTTTATTTTGGTGCATTTAGATCTAGGTCATGGATAGTCACTCTTTGTGAAATGATAAAACCCTAGCTTTTCATCTTCAATGTGATATTAGATAAAAATGGGTTAGTGGGCACATGATGTCAAGCTGACCCCAATGATCCCATTCTCAATAGGCACTACCTACATAGCCAATACTCTAAAGAGGGCCTCAGACTTATGTATTTCACCCCTATGTGTTGGCTTGTATGTGAATCATGTAGTGTGTGTAAAATAAGTACAATAGTGACCTAGCTTGTAACTTGGAAAACTAGGCTCTTAGACTACTCTTTTAGTATTTTAGACTTGTATATGTGTTGTATTTATGACTAATATGGAAATAGGGTCAATTTAATTGTTGATAGATTGATTTTTAATAAGTTCCTTGGTCTCTATGGTCTTTTCTAGGTTTTGAAGTTGTGTGATGAAAGAGGGCTGAGCTTATATTTATATCAATCCATTTTGAGTAATAAATTGTATTAAATCACTTAGGTTGACCATAGAAATACATTTAATTTAAAAATTATATGACTTTAAGGCACTTGACACTCATGTTAGGGTAGGATAATATTGTTGATGCTACTATCTATCATAGATGTTAGTGTCAAGGAGTAGCAAAATAGGTACAAGCTTAGAACTTGTAGAGGTGTAAGATAAGTACATTTTAAGCATTTTGGGTAAGATAAGACTAGTTGGACTAAGATATAGGTCAAGAGGCATAATATATATAAAATTCAAGTCTTATGAAAACAAGGAGAGAATAAAACTAATATGAACAACCAATGTATAAATTTGCCAAGTGTACAAGAACAAAGTGTTACATAATCACAAAATATCATCTACATTTACCCCCCTTTAATCTAGTAATGACAATTTTAATTTAAAGAAAATGAATAAGTATTAGGGTGTGTATGTACACTTTATCTTTGCTTGAGTTAAAATTGAGTGCTTTGTGATTGACCTATAACCAATCACATGTTATAGTATAAAATTAGTACATATAATATAAGTTAAAAGTACTAGAAATAAATTGAAATTAAAAAAACAAGGTTCAAGAGTATGCCTATGTGTCGACGTAACTGCATTTCATATTAGCAAGTTGTTTTGAAAAATATGTATCATTGTAAGGCTTTAAAATTAATATTAGGATAAATATAGATAAATATTTAAAGTGCATATATCTAATATGTGTGTGTGTGTGTGTGTGTGTGTGTGTGTGTGTGTGTGTGTGTGTGAGAGAGAGAGAGAGAGAGAGAGAGAGAGAGAGAGAGAGATGCCCCCAACTTTAGATAAAAAGTGAGATACCACCTGGTAGTTGAAATTAGCTCAACCATGCAACCTAATGATATTTATAACCTAGTGAGGCTAAATGATCAAGTCCAACCTAAAAACTTAGAAAGATTGAGTGACTTGATGATATCAACCATACTAAAAGGTAATAAACTACTATAGTAGATTGGTTCAATATGGTTTGTAATTACTATAGGGTATCAATATGTGCAATGGTTTTTGAATATGAAACTAATTTAGATTTTGTAATATTAGGCACATGTTGCACAACATATATACCTTAGATATGTCTCATGTCAAAACTATGTATAACAATATGATCAATGAATAAAATTCTACCACAAATGTGAATTTGAATCATATAACTATGTAAGTGTGGAAAAAATGCATCCAAATCATGCCTCACTATATATGGATAAATTGGAAAAAATTATATAAGTACTAATGTGGAGGACATGTTTTCAAAACATACCCCCACTATAAACTAGAGATGTTGAATACTAAATAGGTGTCGAGAACATGCTTCCAAAGGTATGCCCCCACTGAATCTGAAAACTATGAATGTGTGGAATTCATGTCCATATAATATGCCCCCACTAATTTTGTGAACTGATACCCACAAACATGCACCCACTAATATGCTCCCCCTTTAAGGTGATGGAAGGATAGGAACTGGGAGTTACCTCACCTCAAAAGGGTAAGACAACTGTAAAATCTATGAATGCAACCATATAGCATATAAAACAAACATGTGTAGTTAAATGTATCATTGAAGTGCATAGAACTAATGTGATCATATGTAGGCCTAAGATGCATGATAAATATCATGGAAATGTCTAGATAGTAATAGTACAAGCTTAACAAGATAACATGTACACACACAAGAACACTCAAAAGTAAGTTAACAAGCAATGGTTCAAGGAGATTGCAAACAAGGAGCATGTTCAAATGTCACACAATCAAAGAGACATGACTTAATTGAATGCCCATGAAAACAAAGATGACATATTAAAATATCTATATAATAAGTAATGACATATGTAAATGTCAATGAAAACATATATAGGCACATGGGATGAAAATAAAGGAGCATATTCAAATGCTTGAACAAGTAAGATAAGACACTCAAAGAAGTGCATAAAATAAAACATAATCAACCAACATAAACATGTCATAGTGGCCCATGGATCCAATATGTTAGAAAAAGTATGTCAAGTGTATATCATATGAAGTACCCTGTGTAAGATATAATCATGGATTATAATAGGAATATGTAAATACATATTTAAGCTCAAACATGATAGTGTAGAGTGATCATCAAATCATATAACATGTTTATTAAGATCAAAGAAGTGGATGCCCCTAATGTCCATATGATATGAATAAAAGGAAATCCCAACATCTAAAATCAGAATGTATCATGTATATGTGTATGCATTTATCACACCCAATATATAAGTGTGACACATATGTATATGTAGGAGTAATTGAGTATTATATCCGTCGATATGAAAGTAACACATAGATGGCAAGGAGAAAATAGAATATGTAAGTGCTGAAATTATTTTTAGTTTTTTGAATGTTTCTTATTTTTTGGAATCTTTGGAATTTTTGGAATAGGAAAGATCATCCTATGATGTCATCCAACTGATGGTCATAGATATCTCTCCATAATAAATTTGGTGTACTACCTCATGTACATGACTAAGGAGCATATATAGGTGTAATATCTATCACTGTGGTGTTGATGGTGCTATGTGTATGTAAAATAGGACTCTGTGATCAAAAGCTAATAGTAGGAGTAACCAGAGTAGGATTTTTTAGAACCCATCATTGAGTGTTTATTTTTTATTTTAAATAAAAATAATAAGAACATGTATAGGTGCTTTGGATATCTGAATATGTTCTATAGTAGAGAATTGGCATTCTATAGAATCCACTATATGTCTTTGTCTTTGATGTAATGATCTCTCAAGTATTGATCATCTAGTAAAGGGGATTACCTATTGCTTACTTTTTTTTGTGGTGGATTAGCCATAGTAGACTTGATAACTAGTTGCCTAGGTATAAGTTTATTCAGCTCAAGAGGATGTTCATATGAAATTTGAAAAATTGTAATTACCTGATTATCATGAATGTATTTGATATACCCATGCATTATAGAAGGTACTACTCAAAGAGTGTGTATCCAAGGTCTTCCTCATAACATAATAAATATTCTTATGGAAGGGATAACTAAAAAAATAGTAGCCATATGTACAAGTTCAGCTTGTAAAGACAAGTCAATCTCTCCAAGAACCTTCTAGGAGGTTTCCATTGAATAATCTAATTGATTTTGTAGAGGGGTGTAAATCATGATGAGTATAACCAAGTGCATAAGTAATTTCATGTTGCAAACATGTTCATTTACACCATTATCAATCATAACATTACATATGGTGTGATTATCAAGGTATTCTCAAATGAATATCTAACTCATCATCTTTAATTTCATTGTCATCAAAGAAAATTGTTTTCTAAATCATAGGAGGTATATGTCACATGTAAGTACCAATAATCCCATCTAGTGGGTGTCTATAATGTAATGGAGGAGGATGTGCATTATATGCCCTTTAGACTTTTGGTTCCTTTTTATAATGGTATCATAAAGGATTGTTAAATATTTTCTATTTTTGGTGATTGTTAGGTTGTGATCTCAATTCCTTTGAAGGATCCTCAAATAAAAGCTTTTGGTTATTGATAATATCTTGGACATTATGCTTCAAGGTAAAGCATCTACTCATAGAATGTCCTAGTCATTAATGATAATTGCAATAAGTATTCACATCATATCCTTTGGGTAAAGGTCAACTCATATCAACCTCAATAGGATGAAGGAGAGATATAAGCTAACACTCTAGTAACCACAGGAGTAATGAAGTTGGGAATTCAAGTAAACATGTAAATTATCTCCTTGGTGCATTAGATACTGACAAGCCCATTAGGCTATTATGAAATTATGTTAACTGTGGTGGTTGTTTATTTTATAAGATCAGGAGGTTTTACCTTATAACTTTGTTTAATTATAAATTTTTTACTAGATGTAGATGCAGTTGGTGTGTTTGCTACATACTTGAGATTATTCAATGATATAAGATTTATTTCATGGTCCTGTACAACATGACATGGGTCATTGAAAGATTGAAACTTCTTGAAGAAAATAGACTCACGTAAAGGAACAAGTAAACTTTTCTTGAATATATCTAGTAACTCTTTGTTTACCATAAGATTGGTCATTTTGGCTAGCATTGTCCTATATCTCAAGACATATTCATTGATAGGTTCATTGGTTCCTTATTTTATTTTGGAAATTTAATCATAGGAAACATTTTTAGAGATGTTAATGGAAGAGTGTGCTAAAACCTGGTCTACAAGAGGTTTGAATGCTTTTATAAATTGGAGAGGAAGATCATAAAACCACCTAAAAGCATAGTCCTTGAGATTCTTGGGAATAATTAGGTCAAAATTTTATCGTTGGAAGCATAGTCAAGGCATGTTTCATAGAAGGTTCTAAGATGTTGTTCAAGATTACCCTTGCCATCATAACATGTGAACTTTTATGCAAAAAATATAGTTAGCAAAGGGTGCAAAGAGATTTCAAGTGAAATAGGGTTATGTAATACATCTTGAGAATATATAGCATGAGGGGATTTTAAAACTTTTTTGTTTAATGTTTGTAATTTTGTCTTCTAAGGTTTTTATAACTTGAAGGATTGATTAAACTATAGGCCCAATGGGATTTAGATTAGTAAGTTGAGTAGTCACCAAAGGCGGTGAAAACATGTTTTGAGTAATAATAGGCATTGAAACTAGTTTTTATGTTGAAATAATAGAAAATTTCATAGTAGAGGTATCAATAATAGTTTCAAAGAACAAAGGGTTAAGTACATAATCCATGCCCCCATTATATGTATTTAGTTGTAGTGTGTTCAAAGGGAGGTATGTGTCCACTAAAGTTTTGGATTTTTTGGATTAAAATATAATTTTTAAGATCTTATCAAGATCTTTAGTATTTTGTAAAATTCAATCATGAAACAAGGTAATTGCATGGACTTGATCATGGTCTACTTGTTTATTTTAATTTATTTACCAATTTTCATTATCAAAATCTTCTTCTATGATAACCCTACCAACATTTTGTTCATTTTCTACATGGGTATCACCATGATCTACGGTATGAGATCCCTCATTAGTTTTAAGCATCTAAATGGGTGGAGGGGAAGCTCAATATGTTCAATAGACCCACCCCCTAATCTAGGGATATGCCTAAGTTACATGCAAAATAGTACAAATAAGAAATTAAAAAACACAACAATATGAAACCCTAGTTGGTTTAAAACCCTAAGAATAAAATAAATTACATTCACATATGTCAGTTTCTCCAAATGTTTAACCCTAAAATGAAATGTGTGTTGTATGTTTTTACTTTAAGCTTAATGTTAACAATATAAAAGTGAAATGGCACAAGAGTGATAATCAGATCTATAATAGGCTAATTAGATGCTAAGCTTAGATATAAGCATATACTAAATTTATTATGTTGAGATAGTCTAAATATGAAATTATAACTAGGATAGATATATAAATGACAAAGAAGACTACTTATCTTGTTCTAATACTAATGCAATTATAGATCTAGAACATGTTGAAAATAGGTGGGAACATAGTTCTAGAATAGTTGTCAAATTTTATATTTGGTGCCCCTAGCTATTTAGACAGTTACATTAGCCTTAGACGGTTGCATCAACACTAATGCTTAAGTTTGATGACAATCAACTGTATGGAATATCTAGTGAAACATGATGTAACCACCTAAATGCTTTTGGGTTTTACTTCACCTTTGCTCTAGTGCATTTAGATCTATGTCATGGATAGTCACTCCTTGTGAAATGTCAAAACCTTAGATTTTTATCTTTAATATGACTTTGGGGAAAAATAGATTAGCGGGCATATGATGTCGAGCTAACCCCAATGTCAAAGGGCACTACCTACATAGCCAATATTCCAAAGAGGGCCTTAAATTGATGTAGGTATCCTTTATATATTAGTTTGTGTGTAAATCATGTGATGTGTGTAAATTAAGTACAATAGTGACCTAGCTTGTAACTTGAAAAATCAAGCTCTTAGGCTACTCCTTCAGTAATTTAGACCTGTAGATATATTGTACCCATGATTGGTATAGAAATAGGGAAGCTTTGATCAATTAAATTATTGATAGAGTGATTTTTGTTAAGTTCCTTGGTCTCTTTGGTATTTTCTAGTTTTCATAGGTGTGTAATGAATGAGAGTTGATTTTGTATTTATATCAATCTCTTTTGAGTATTAACTCACATTAAATCAGCTAAGATGACCATAGGAATATGTTTCATTTGCAAATTAGATGAATTTAAGGCACTAGACACTTATGTTAGGGTAGGAAAATAATGCCAATGCTACTAGCTACACCAGACATTAGTGTCTAGGGAGTAACAAAATATGTACAAGCTCAAAACTTATAGAGGTATAAGATAAGTATATTTTAAGCATTCTAGGCAAGATAGGATATCTGTGAAATCAATATAAGACTTGTCAGAATAATAAATATGCTTGAAAAAATAAAGGGAGTTTATAACTAAGAGAAACAACTAAGGTATGAGTTTGTCAAGTGTACAAGATTGAGGTGCTACATAATCAAAAAACATCATCTATAGTGTATAACACACCTTGCCTTTGCTTAATTCCAACTTGATTGTCTTGATGATGATTGACTTACAGCCAAAAAATGCTACAACATATAGTCAGTGCATATAATCTAAAATTGAAAGCATTGGAATAATTAAAATAAAAATAAAGTGAGGTTTAGGAGCACACTCATGTATTGATACAACCATCTTGCCTTTTAAAAATTTGATTTGAAAGATGTATCATTATGAAACACTAAAACTAAGATTAGCACAAAATATAAAATATAGAAAGTACATATATCTAAAGAGATAAAGAGAGATTAGAGGACACATGCCCCCAATCTTGGAGAAAATAGGACTTATCACTTGATAGTTAAGATTATCTTAACCATGTAACTCAATCATATTTATAACTTGGTAAGTGTGAGTTAATCACGTCAACTCACACTATAAAATTGGTGAGGTTTGATGATGTAATCAAGTCCAACCTATAAACTTGGAAAGATTGAGTGACTTAATCATATCATCCATACCAAAAAGTGAACCAACTAATGTAGTAGATTGGCTAAATACAATCCATGAAAGTCTAACCTGGTGGATGATGCCAGTCCCTAAATGTGTTTAAAATCTAAAACTGATTTGATTTTGAAATAATAAGTGTACATTGCATATCATATGTACCTTAGATATGTCTCATGCTAAAACTATGTATAACATTGGTACCAATGTATAAAATTTTGTCACAAATGTGTATTTGAATCATATAACTATGAATTTTGGTTAATTTTAACTTGAAACTGGTGTAAGTGTGGAGAACATGTTTTTAAAATATGCCCTCACTATAATCTAAATTTGAAAACTAGTGTAAGTGCTAACGTAGATAAATCTAAAAACTGATATAAGTGCCAATGTGGATAAAATGTAACTAAAATATGCCCCCATTGAATCTAAAACTATGACAAGTGTGAATTACATGTTTTTAGATGTTCATACTCCCATTAAAGTCTAAATATGTGAATCAATGTGGAAGTCACACTCTATAACATTCCCCCATTGATATGCCCCCTCTTTTACAATGAGGGAAAGTAGAAATTCATAGTTACGTTACCTCAAAAGGATAAGATAACCAAGTAAAATATGAATGTACCATGTATCATATAGGGGGAATGCATTTAGATAGATATATCATTGAAGCACAAAGAATGTGATCACACCAAGTCCTAAGATGCATAATGTAGATCATGGTAAATTCTAGACAGTAACAATAAAATCTTAATAAGCAATGATTCACACACATAAGAGCACTCAAAAGAAAATCAAAAGATAATGGTCCAAGAAGAACTTAAACAAGGGTCATTTTCAAATTAAATATGATCAAAGGGACTAAACATAGTTAAATATCCACAAAAACAAGAATGACATATTCAAATGTCAACATACAATAAATAATGACATATACAAATGTCAAATAGGCAAACAAAAGCATGTGGGATGCAAATAATGGAGCATATTCAAGTGCTCAAACATGCAAGATAATAGAAAAATAAGACACTTAAGGAAGTGCAAAAATAAAAACATAAGCAACCAACATAAACATATCATACTAGTCCATAGATCATATGTGTTAGTAAAAAATGTTAAGTATATATCATATCAAGTACATTGAGATAGATATAAGCATAGATAAAGGCATGTGTAATTACATATATGAGCTCAAACATGATAATTTAAAGTGACCAGAGAATGATATAACTTGGATGTATCATTATAATAGAGGTGGATGCCCTAATGTCTTGGTGACGTGAGTAGAGGGAAAACCCAATATCTAAAAGTACATAGATCATGTATCTATGTATGCCTATATCAGACTCAAAAGATATGTGAAACACATGTATATAGGAAATACTGATATGCAATATCCCAACATGGAACCAATAACATAAATGTCAAGGGTCTAAAGGAAAATACTATCCTATGATCACATTTAAAGGATGCTCATATGTATCTCCCCACTATGAACCTGGTGTAATAAGCTGGTGATATTACTGAGGAGTGTGAATATGTTTAATATTTGGCATTATAGGATCTATTATGCTCTATGTATGTTTAACAAGAATATGTGGTCATGAATAAATATTAAGAGTAGGGGTTCATGGAACCTATCTTTTAATAGTCTATAGTTTATTTAGAATAATAATAATATGAACATGTGTAAATGTTTTGGATATATGAATATGGTGTGTAGTAGATATGGATTATATGGAACCAACTATGGATCTCTGATGTAATTATATCTCAAGTACTGACTACCTAGTAAAGGGAATTCCCTATTGTTCACCTTTTTATGGAGGATTAATCTAGAAAGTTTTATAATTAACTGCCTGGGTATAAATTTCTCTTGTTCAAGAGGATGTTCATATAGAATCTTAGAAACTATAATTACCTGATTGAAAAGAATATATTTAATGCCTTCATGCACTATATAAGGTACTAATCGAAGTGTATATATCCTAGGTCATCCCAATAACATATCAAAAATACCCATAAAAGGAATAATTGGGAAGGTAGTAACCACATGAGTGGGACCCACCTATAAAGGTAACTCAATCTTAGCAAGAACCTGTTATGAAGTCCTGCCAAATGCTATAAATGATCTAGTCAAAGGATGTAAATCATGATTTATTTAACTCAAATGTATAAGTAATGTTATTTTTACATCCTGATTCCTCGTTAAGCAAACTTACCTAGTTATCTATGGATATTTATAGTTGATAATTTGATTTGGTTATTTTTAGCTAAGATTTGAGATATATATTGTTATGGGATAGTTAGATATTGCTTAGGTTACATGATTACATTTCTATTAATTGACTATAGTTTATATGTTTACAATATGATCATGTTGATTTGTTATTTTAGTTATATTTTATGATGTATGTATATCATGATGTTATGGTCTAACCACCTACTTGTTGTGAGTTTGACACAAGATAACTCATCCCACAAAACATGATGGAGGGAAATCATCATCGAAGAGGGTGACATAGATGAATTTTTTGGGGGACGATAGAGAAATCAGCCAGAACCCTGCACACACCACATTGGTAACACATGTTAGATTCATAGTGTAATGGTTAGCATAGTGTGTTTTGATGTTGTTTGCATTAGATAGTTGTTTATACATGGTTGATAACATAGTTTAAATGGATATATAGATTTCATCTTACATGATTTACGTATATGACCATTAATGCTTTTATAAATATGATTTGCATAGTTAGATTAAATTTGAGTTTATTGATTTATGAATTAATCTTTAAGACATTTAAAGTGCTAATTTAATTAGCAAATATATGGATTCTTGAAATTAGAAATAAAATATAAGAATTTATAATTAAGAGAAAAAATAGAAGAAATTCTTAAAATAAATAAAAGGGAAGAAAATTAAAAAAAATAATAAATAAAGAGAAAATGGAAAGGTTTAAAATTAGGAATTAAAAAAAAAAAAAAAGAAAAAGGAAAAAATATAAAAGAAACAAAGCTATGCCCTTTTTCATGTTAAGATAATAAGAAAGAATATATTCAGATAGAAGAAAGTGAGGTGCACCATACAAAGCAGAAGAAGGCATCACACTTGAAGGAAGATTGGAGAGAAAAAGGAAGATAAGGAAGTTTGCACAACAGAGTTGTTTTTTAGGTAGTCAGTGTAATTTGAATATTCATATTATGTGAAAAATGCATGTGTGGTATGATAACAATCTGCATGTTTATACAATAGACTGTATAATTATAATATTGAATAGTTATATCTACTTATCTAACAAGAGAAATATATACCAACAATGACTTGCATATAAAACCAGGGATCCATAAACACCAAACTATATTTATATTTATGCCCAATTACATATGTATCAAGCAATAGGTATATGAGGTGATTTGAAAGTGTCAATTCCCTTTTTATTATTTCATATGTAATATAGGGCAATATCTTTAATTAAGCAAAAAAGAAACTAAATTTAAACCCTGTAACAACTTGTGATTATATATCTGAATTACAAGTCAATATGATATATATTTAAATTACAATCCATATATATGGGAATCATTTATAGTGACTCATATATAATTGATATCTAGGTAATATGAAATGACTCATATTAGGAATGTAGTGACTTGTGATTATATTTATTTCCAATAAGTGTTATTGTTAATCAACACCTTAGTATAAGCCATAAGATGCTATATTATTAATACTTATAGGAATGAATAAACCATTGCAATGACATGACAATGTTTAAATGGTAGATCTGAGCTATATATGTTATTCGGTAGTGAACTGTAGTAACCTGGTGCTAAAAGCAAACTATAAATCACCAACTACAATTAATAGAATATAATGGCTTGCATATAGTGATTTAAAAGTGTAGTATATATATTTTGATGACTTATTTATAACCAAAATGTAAGCTATGTGAACTGCTTAAAATATATATAGATGACATTTATACATATTATTGAAACTATACTGAAGGATTATATTTTTAAACATTAAACTACGCTATCATTAAAGTAGAATATATATGTAGATGGTGATCTATATTTACCTTAAAGTAGTTAAACATATAAAAGGCTATGAATGGATAGTGAGTTAAGTTAGATAACTATATGGCTATGCAAATGCAGTTAGTTAAATATACTTGTGCCTTAGTTTTACCTTGCCTAAAATAAATATACATCTTTACTAAGTCGTTATTACCTAATTTATATAATACTTTAATTGACCCTCTTATAGTGATCGATGGGAATTTAAATTGGTTTAGTATTTAAAAATATAGTATTAAAATTGATATTATAGATCCAAGAGTAAATAATGACACTATCTCATATATATATAGACATACCATAATTTCAGCACTATATATATATATATATATATATATATATATATATATATAGTGCTGAAATTATGGTATGTCTATATAAAAGAACTATTGACATGAACATATATCTATATGATCAAAGTTTATGTAAGAGAATCAACATATTAAACTTATAGGTGGATATGCTTAGCTGGATATAGGAAACTACAAATGTTTGGTATTCATTACTAAGTGAGAATTTGATAGGCAAAATAAATAACCTTAACTTGACTTAGATGATTTATTTATTAATATTCCTATATTAAAATTGACAGTCGATCTATTCTATCAAATCATTGTTGAAAACCTTATTTAGAAATATAAATGATGTAGGTGTTTATATGCAGTAATTATTTATCATTAGAGAACATCTGTGTAGTACATACTAAGAGTAGGTTAATTTGTATAGATGTTTATGCATATATAATAAGTATTGGTATATGGTGGTGTATGCCTATATATCTATTATTTGTTATAAATTAAGTCATGAAATATGGAAGAGTAGGACTCTAGATATACATATACACATGATCTTAAAACACGTCAAGACGTATCAATGATGTATCATGTTCAAACATAACATAATTAAGATTATGAGAATTTAGTTCTTGAAATTATTATAACTAGTTGTTTGAACAAAAGCTTATGATTTCATTGATTTATTACTACTTTATTATGATTGGTTATGGTATTTAGTAGTTGTGATTAAGAACACTAGACTATGATGTATATTTGGAAACTACTTATAGTAATTAAAAACTACAATTAGATGTATATTTTACTCAAAGGGTATAAACTATAGTTATTATTTCTATTAATTATGTGATAGATAATACTATGGGATTCATTTATGTGTTTGGTGGAATAAATATATGCATTTAGATTAATCTTGTGCTTAGCATAATATATGATTACTAGTAGGATGTAATCTGTATGAATATATTGGTTATACAATGTTAACTAAGTTTTGTATTGCTAATACAGAGTAAGTAGTGAAATAAACTTCACTAGATTTCTAGAATCACAAAGTCAAATGAATGTAATTCAATTAGGTGGTGTGTATGAATTTGACTGTTTATATAGATCATTAAATTATTGAAAACTTTGGACAAAGTAATGTTAGTGACACATTTTCATTTTATGAGTATGATTTACATGTTTATGTGATATCTTGAGTAAAATGAGTTTTTTAATGATACACCACATGTTTAGTTTTAGAAATCATACAACACACAAGTACTAGCTTGTCTCTCTGGATTCATGTGCCATCATTATCTACTCATCCGTGAAGGGAGGAACATTCCCTAATAGAATTTGTGTGGGGGATCGATAGTCTGTGCCTGGTGTGAAAAAGTGCTCAGATGATGCTCTCCCTCCCCATAATAGTACTTACTTGGAGATGAAACTTGAGATTACCACAAATACTAGTCTGGAAAAATTATGCTCAATAGAGTCGTGTATCTTATATATGTACATTATATTGTATTTATTATTTAAAAATTTTCATGATGAGCTATAATTACTTATTTATTGTGCATTAACAATAGTGGTTGTATGTTTGTACTAGCCATAGCTAGAGATTTATAATTACCTTTTGTAAATAATTATTATGTGTTTCTTATGATGAGATTTGTAGACAACTAAAATTGGTCACAACTGGATTTTGATCAAACTTCAGACTGATTCCTACCAACAATAAAAAATTAATAAACCACTGAATGCCCCAAAATTTTTTGTGCATCATTCATCAAGGCTAATAATCATGTTAAAACATCAATAATTGAGGTATTGTACCATATGCAATAATAACCTCTCATAGATTCATCCCTAATCACCTTGGGACATCACAACTATCGATTTGGCTTATGGACCTATTAAGTGCGACACTTTCACACTTAATATAAAATATTGAAAGAGCTAAAAGGCTAATAAAAATCAATTATCTAATTAAACAAGATTAAATGCCTAGTTGAATGATCCATTTACAATTAATGAATATCTAAAAAATAAATTTAAAAATTTAAAATATCCTAACCTTTCATCATTGCCTTTGTGAGTTGTCAAGCTTTCTAAAAATATCCTAAAATAACTAATTTGAGAGCCATGCCTAGTAATTAAAAATCATAATTACTTGACAACTATTAAGTCTACTATATTTAGTTTTAACTCACCAAGGGTTACTTTGAACCCATTCCAAACCTAAACTCAAGCTTAACTCACCTAAGGTGAGAGTTAATTCCTGAGGATATAAATACAAGGCCTTTCCTATTGAACCATAAACTATTTTGGTGTAAAGTTATTATTCTCAAATATCTTTAACAAGCTCTTTGATGTAGTGTTATAATTCCCAGCAAGTAAGGTTACCGTGCTCAAATATTAAGCCAAGCAATCACAAGCCATGGTTCCAAGGAGAGAAGGATCCAAGCAAGCCATTCAACAAAGCCATTTAGATCTCACAAAGAAGGTAAAAGAGTTATTGTTTTTTATGTTTTTGTTGTGCTTTCATTTAATTTTTGTTATTAATATCTTCCTAGTATCTAGGATAGGAGTGTAAGTGTTAGTGTGTTTATTTGAGTTTTATTGTTTGAACTAACATCATACTAACCTCCCTTCTTGAATTCTTTGATCACAAATGACACGCCTAGTGGGACATAAAGCATCCCATATAACCAAGGAGATTAATATGTTACTCTTAGTTTTTCTAATGAATACTTAAGAATATTCAAAATTCAAGTTTTAACTTTATTTTTTATGTAATTATATTTTTATAGTAATATACAGGCTGTATAAAGAATGAAGTCAATTCTCCTAGGACTAATGGCGATTCTCATAGGAATGTCATTGATCTCTATGTGAAGAATATAGCATGATAGGAATGTGATTAACGAGTGTTTTTATTAAGTTTTTTGAGATTCATTTTGCATTTTAGAACTTGCATATTATTTGTTTAACCATTTTCCTGTAGGATCTAGAGGTATATTTGGTTTTAAGCTCATCTTACTAACAAATATTTTTTGTGAAAACCATAGTATTTTTATATGTTTTTGTAGGAATTGATGTCGATCTCTATCGACTAACATTGATTTTTGTATGGATAGACTAGCATCTACCTCCATAGATTGGCATTAATCCCTGCATAGATTGGCATCGATCTCTCTAAGATAAAAAGTAGGAAACTCAAAAGCAAAATCCAAAACATTATTTTCTCACTCACTTTTGGGATTCTAGGCAGGCAAACCCTCTTAACAAATTGAAGGTCCTAAGGTTAAAAAACAAAATTTGAACATGGTTAAATCTTACACACCTTATTTTTGGTGTTTAAAATAAACTTAGTTATTTTCATGCCTTAGTTGTTTTTGACATTTTTTACAAATTTTTCAAACTAATTCAAAGAGGTTCAAATTTCACAACATACTTTATTTTGGTGTGCTAAAATGAACTTTCAAATTTATTTACATACTCCTATGTTCATTTTATACTCATTTTTTGATAGTTGTTTGTTTTGGGAAAAAATGAGTGATGTGTGTATGATTTTCCCCCACCTCCTTTAGGGAACTCAAGTGACCAAAAGTGTTCATTATTTGATTTGGTTGCTTTAGTCAAAAGCGTAAAAATAATTTTGCTAAGGCCCTCCCCAAATCTGTATGGTTTGGGTGACCCCAAAAAAACCATAAATTCTTTTCACTTATTTTTATTTTTTCATGCATTTTGGCTTGTGAGTGAGAGTTCATAGCCTCCTCACAGGTTCTTTAGGGAAGCATTGACTCGATAATTTATCTCTTGAAAATTTTTCAACCCCACTCCATGGTGGGGTATATAAATTTATTTGGTGAATTGTTTGGATGGTAGTTTAAGTAGTTAAACTACCTCTATTAGCAACTGCTTCCCTCAAAATGTATGATCAACTTGGACATTGCACTACACTGAGCAATTGATAGATTTAATGGTTATGAAAAGGACAAGACATTTTAAAACAAGCTAGTTGATGTGGATCTAATTGACATGAGCATCTCTTGTGTTAGCCATACTTGGGAGCATATAGAAATGAATGAAATTGATAGTTTAGAAAAACCCCACTTGCCATAGACATACTATTGATGCAAGGTGAGTAGCTCAAAGTTTTATGTTGTAGTACAAACTCTTGAGAGAAAGGGGGCCTTAAAACTCTACTTTTCACGTGCTTTTAATTTTTAGATTAACAAGTAAAATCCTCTCAAGAATAAGTATATTGATATAATTCGATAATATCATGCAACTTTATCAATTTTAATATTTAGGACGTTACACTTAGGTGTTTGCATCATTTTATCATTTCTTACATGGTTTTGAGTCTAAACTATCTATTTTTATTTTTCATACCACATCAAAATGAGTTTTTCCTATACATCACTCTTTTGTTTAAGGAGGCATTACACCACCCATTTGACACTATATATTTGCCTTAGTCTTTTTCCAAATCTTATTTGTGTGTGTCATTTGACTAAAAAAGGTATCATTATGCTACCTAATTCATTTTGAATATTGTACCTTCCAGTCTTGAAACAAACCATTGATTATATCTTGAGAGTATGATAACATTGTTATGCTACTCAAGTCATTTTAAAGACTTGTTTTCCTTATGTCCAAATTCCAATTGGAAACCAAAGCCATGTGTGCCTTTTGGATCTTTACCTAGCACCATTATGCTGTTCAATCTTGTCTAGCTTATTGTTCATTTAAAGAAGCCTAATTTTCCTAATTTGGATTTTTAATTAACCTTGACAAGTTCAAATCCAAATATTGATTGATTTCTACCTATGCATTGTGTAATTTTGGCCTAGACATTGATCTTTCTCTTTTGGGTTGTGTAAATTAGGTTAATTCTTTATCCAATTTGAAATCTATTGTTTAGGCCTAGATTTGGGATAAATATCCTATCTTTATATGCCTTTTATTTCATGTCTTTTGATAATTGACCAAGTCCATGTTTAAATTTGAATGCCTAGTTTATGCCAAAGTGTTTCAAATTTGTTAGATTCAAATATCTTACCTCATTTTTTTTAAAGTATAGCTTTTGTACCTTTTCCAAAAGAACTAACACATACATGTTTTGAGCCTAGATTTTGGGCCTTATTCGAAAGACCTAGCAAATTTTGTTTTCCTAAATTAGACTTGTTTGAAAAACTTTGAACCTAGAGTTTAGCATTCTGGTTTTTATTCATCCATTTGACCTTTTTATGTAAGACATTTGATGTTAGACTATTTTTTACCAAGTTTTAGTGCATATCCCCTTTTAGAGATACAAATCCACTTTTTGACCAAGTTAGACCAATTTCAAACCATTTGTCATTTGGAAATTATTTGAAGAGTTTATATGAATCTATGCCTTTTTCATGAAACATTCATCATTGATTTGAATATGTCTCACTATACTCATAGCGGAGCAATGTAAAATATAGTATATGATAATGTGGTTACACAAGAAGACTTTGTTCAATACCCATATGTTGACAATTTAGTTTGTGAGATAGATCCTTATCCTCCTTACAACACTTAATTTGGGGAATAAATCCAAGATCCTTTAGCTCACTATTTGGTTATCACACCTCTATACTTAGAACAAGACCAAGAACAAACATCATAGTACATAGCTAGCGTACCATCGGTTGTGGACCAAGTTCCTTAAAAACTATACTATATTATGATGCCATTAACATATGATCCCTATTTGTTTGATCATCATTTGATTGCAAACAAGAAAAAACTTTTAATCAGAGCCATAAATGAAGGAGCCAAGTTTCCATCAAACTTCTCCCATGAAAACTTGCTTGGTCTAGTTAGAGTGCCTTACAACATGACTTAAATCCAAACCAATGAACATGCCTCTATGATAAATCCTCAAGTGATCATGTCGATGTCATACCATGATCCATGTATGCTTGTCATAGGAAAGGGCCTCATGAAGGACCACTTTACACAAATACAAGCAGCATATCGTACCTATTTGAACTTAGCGCATAATTTTAATAGTATGGCCATATCAAATGCTCCTCTCATCAAGATAGCTCCTTTAATAGGGGTGTTAATTGAATTTATAGGCCAAGATAATTTGGCTATAGACCCATTCACATAAATTAGTTCATTTGGAGACATGTTCAATGCCCCATTCATCAAATAAGTGTCTACTACTTCTATGTAGACAAATGTGCCAAACACAGTGGATAACATGCAAGTGTCATCCAATCCAGGCCAAAGTGGTGTAAATGTATCAATAACTAGTACAAAATAAGTGCCTTTAGTCAATACCATGAGTGTCTCACAATAATAAGAGACAAGAACTTCTACCTCTTAATTACAAGAAACTACCTCTAATCTTCAACAGCTACTTTATCAAGTATGCAACTGCAAGGATTAAGTAGTCAACTATAAACTAGTGCCTTGCATCAATAAAATGTGATGAATGTTAATCCAACACAATAGGTGATGACTAACATTCCAAAACAACAATAAAAATATAGTATTATAGATCAAACATTCTACCACCTCAACAAGTGGCAACCGATGTTACACCTCATCAGGTAGTAATAAGTATACCTATTCAGTCACAGACCAATATGCCTTCATAAACATTTACAAATCAATAATTCATGTCCATTGGTCAAAAATAAATGTTGAATATCCAAAAAGCATCTACTTGATAATAATTTTTCATTCAACCAAGAGATATTATTATTTAGCAAGTACCAACTAAACAACAATTAACTTTTGTTCCAAATGTGCCATAAATTCAATGACAGGGCATTGTTTCATAACAAGTTCCCCTTATTCAAATAGGTTTGACTAGTTGTTATCAACTCCCTATTCAACAAAAATAAGCACAATAATTCACTCAAAGCCATATCCTTCCATTCCAGCCACAATTCCTTCAACACTAGGCCTACATACCAAATCCCAACTAGAATTTTGCCTCGTAATGCATGCAATTTCAATAATCACATCTTATCCACATATGCATATTCTTGGTTAGTTACCTAACCAAACCAACATTCCACAAAAAATCATGCCTCCATTATACCCCGGTCAAGGTAATCCACCTTTGACCACCCAACCTCCACCTCAGGCCAATGTTCCATCAAGTTTCTTAGCACAAGAACTACAACAAATGAAGGATGCAATTATCACCATTCAAGCTAAGAAATAAACAAAGAAGTTTAAGTTGGATGACATGTGTTCCTACCCATTCAACATGGAATATTTAAAAATGTCATTTCTTCCATGGTATGAACCACCAAATTTTGACAAATACAAGGGTAAAAGAGACCCAAAGGCCCATTTAATAGAATTCTTTGTTGCTTTCCAGCCAGTGGATTACAGCGACATATACCTTCTACTTTTATTTCCTCATAATATATTAGGACAAGATTTGGATTGGTTCCTAAAATTGTTGAAGAACTCAGTATCTAATTTTGATGACCTTTCAGATAAGTTCATGTAATATTTCTCCTATAATCTTTAACATGAGATTTCATTGGTAGATTTGACTCAATCCAAATAGAAGGCCGATGAAAGTCTATAATGATAGAGAGCATTTTTAAGATTTAGGATGTTACATTTAGGTATTTGTGTCATTTTATCCTTTTTTGCATGGTTTTTTTGAGTATAAAAATCTATTTTTGTTTTTCATACCATGTCAAAATGATTTGTATCTATACATCACTCCTTTTTTTGAAGAGGCATTATGCCACCCATTTGATACCATACCTTTGCCTTAGTATTTAGAAAATTATTATTTGTGTGTGTCATTTGACTAAAAAGGGTGTCATTACACTACCAATTCATTTCAAATCTTGTGCCTTCCAATCTTGAAATAAACCATTGATTATATCTTTAGAGCATGATAATGTCGTTACACTACTTGAATTATTTTAAAGACTTGTTTTCCTTGTGTCTAAATTCCAATTTGAAACCAAAACCATGTGTACCTTTTAGATCTTTACCTAGTGTTTTTATGCCATTAATTTTTGTCTAGTTTGTTATTCATTTAAAGAAGCCTAGTTTTCCCAAGTTGAGTTTTTAATTAACCTTGACAAATTCAAATCCAAACATTGATTGATTTCTACCTATGATTTGGGTAATTTTGGCCTAGACATCGATCTTTCTCTTTTGGGTTGTGTAATATAGGTTACTCTTTATTCTATTAAAAAAATATTATTTATACCTAGATTTGGGAGAAATAGCCTATCTTTCATATGCCTTTTATTTCATGTCTTTTGCCAATTGACCAAGTCCATATTTGAATCTGAATGCTTAGTTTATGCCAAAGTGTTTCAAAATTTTTAGATTCAAATCTCTTACCTCATTTTATTTAAAGTCTAGATTTTTTTTCCTTTTTCAAAATACCTAACACATGCCTATTTTGAGCCTTCTCTGAAAAACCTAGAAACTGTTGTTTTCCTAGATTAGACTTGTATGAAACACTTTGAACCTAGAGTTTGGCATTCTAGTTTTTATTCATCCACTTAAACTTTTTGTGTAATACATTTAATGTTAGACTATTTTATACCAAGTTTTAGCGTATAACCCATTTTGGAGATACAACTCCACTTTTTGACCAAGATAGACCAAGTTTGAACCATTTATCCTTAGGACATTATTTTAAGAGTTTATATAACTCTAGGCCTTTTTCATGAAACATTCATCATTTATTTGAATATGTCTCACTATACTCATAGCAGAGCCATGTATAATCTAGGATATGATAATGTTGTTACACAAGAAGAATTTGTTTAAGACCCCTATGGTGACGATTTAGTTTGTGAGATGGATCTTTATCCTCCTTATAAAACTCAATATGGGGAACAAGCCAAGATCCCTTTGCTAAATATTTGGTTATCACACCTCCATACTTAGAGTAGGACCAAAAATAAACAACATAGTACCTAGCTAGCATACCATCAGTTGTGGACCAAGTTACACAACAACCATACTATGTTATGATGCCATCGACATATGATCTCTATTTTTTTCATCATCAAATAAGGACAAAGTTTTAATTAGAGCCATGGAGGTAGGGGCCAAGTTTATAATAGACTTTCCCCATGAAAACTTTCCTAGTCTAGTTAGAGTGCCTTTTAACATGAATTACAACTAAACCAATGAATAGGCATGTACTATAAATCCTAGTTAGTGTGTTATAGGAAAGGGCCTCATGGAGGACAACTTTATATAGATGTAGACAAAATATAAGACCTATTTGAACTTAATGGCATAATTTTAATAATATGGCCATGTTAAATGCTCCTCTCATTGAGCTAGCTCCTTTAATAATGGTGTTAATTGAATTGGCATGCGAAGATAATTTGGGTATAGACCTATTCACATTAAGTATTTAAATTGGAGACATGTTTAATGATCCATCCATTAAATAAGTGTATATTGATTTTATGTAGAAAAATGTGCCAAACACAATGGATAACACATAAGTGTCATCTAATCCAGGCCAAAGTGGTGTAAATGCATAAACAACTAGTCCATAATAAGTGATTTTAATCAACATAATGATTGGATCGCAATAATAGGGGACAAGAAATTATACCTCCTAATCACAACAAACTACCTTTAATCCTCAGCCAACTTCTTCATCAAACACATAACTATAAAATTAAGTAATCAACTACAAACTAGTGCCTTACCTAAACAAAATGTGATGAATGTTACTCCACCACAATAGGTGATGACTAAAATTCCATAATAATAGACACAATCTTGTATACTAATACAATAGAGATCAAACATTCTACCACCTTAATAGGGGAAACCAATGTTCATTAGGTAGTAACAAGTATACCTCTTCAATCATAGACCAACATGCCTTCACAAATGTTATCCAATCAATAATGCATGTCTATCGGTCAACAAAAAATGCCAAATATCCAAAAAGCATCTACTTCACAACAAGTGATCACACAACCAAGAGGTACTACTATTTAGCAAGTACCAACCAAAAAACAATTGCTTTTTATTCCAAATGTGCCACAAATTCAGCAATAGGGCCTTATTTCACAGCAAGTTCCCTTTATTTAGCCAGGTTTGACTAGTCAACAATAAGTCCCTATTCAACCAAAATAGAAACAATACTTGATTTAAAGCCATATCCTTCCATCCCAACCATAATTCCCTCAAAACCAAGCCTACATATCAAATCCTAACTAGAATATCTCACAATAATGTGTGTAGTTTCAACAATAGCATACTAATCCATGTATGCATATTCTTGGTCAGTTCCCTAACCAAACCAACATTCCATAACAAACCATGCCTCCATTATACCCCAATCAAGGTAATACACCTTTGAACACCTAGAATCCACCTTAGGCCAATGTTCCATCAAGTTTATTGGCACAATAACTGTAGCAAATGAAGGATGCAATTACTACAATTCAAGTTAGGAAATAGGCAAATAAGTTTAAGTTTGATGACATGTGTTCCTATCCATTCAACATAGAGTATCTACAAATACCATTTCCTCTAGGGTATGAACCACCAAATTTTGACAAATATAAGGGTAAAGGAGACCCAAAGGCCCATTTGATGGAATTCTTTGTTGATTTCTAACAAGTGGATTATAGTGATATATAGCTCTTACTTTTATTTCCTCAGAGTCTTGAAGGATAAGCTTTGGAGTGGTTCATGAAATTCTTGATGAACTCAGTATCTAATTTTGATGACCATTTAGATAAGTTTGTGCAACATTTATCCTATAATCTTGAAGGTTGGTGAAAGTTTTGAAAGTTATCTATAGTGATGGAGAGAACTTGATAGCCGCTTCACTCATAATTTATTAGAGAAATAATTAGTCATTGTATTTACCAAATAATTTCATAGTTAAATATCTTACCATCTAGAGATGCAATATGCCCATACCTTTAAATGAATCATCTACAAGGGTTTTTTCATTGAAAAGGCCCTTATTAATAAAGGTATTATCAATCTTACCTTTTCAAACCAAAATTAGAATCAAAATCAAGGAAACAACCAAAATTAGATCCAAAACAAAGTCCAAGTGCAAGTATTGGCACCAACCTAAGCCAATAATTATGAAAAATCCAAACAATTTAACCACAACAAGAATGTTGTAGGAAACAGATTAATCGAATCATGACATGTCCAAATGGTGAAAACACCATTTGCTCAATCCACATTAGAAATGCAAATTAATCCTCACTAATAACCCATTTAATAAGTGTAGCCTTCACAGTAGCCTAGTCTAGCTCAACAAACACAATAACCTTTACCTTTGCAAACCTCTCCTCCAAAGAAAAATTTACATACTCATTGTATCTTTACTAACTTTGGAGATCCCATTGAAGCTATGTTTATAAAGTTAGCCATTACTAATTTGATTAGTTGGTCGATTCTAAATCACTATCATATGGGTATTCCTTATCTAGATTATTATATACAAAATGAATTATGTGAGTACCATTGGGTTAATGGGCATAATTTATGCCATTATGTGCAAATCAAACATCTCATTCAAATTATGTTGGAAAATGGGGAGATAACATTGGATAATAGAGCTTCTGCATCTAATAAAAACCTAGGTATTTATCAAAACCCTTTTTCACAACATAACAATGACAACCAACAAAAACAATAACAACAACCAAGGCTAGAATAGTAGAAACAATAGTATAAATAGTCAAGACAACAACAACAATAATAATAATGCTCACCAAATGGTTGGAACCAAGGCCAGAACAATGTCAATAACTAACATATTTACCACATAGTTACACATGACTACATCAAAGTTGTAGGCCATATTTTAGGAGGTCATGTTTTAACCATAACCATTAATCCAAGACCAAATACTAATCAAATAGGACCATTGCTAACCAATTCCAACCAACCAACCTATGCCAGTGATCTTTCTTTGACTTGGGACTGTATATAGGCATACCATTAAGTAGGGATCACTACTTTTGGAACTTATATAGATAACTCATCATTACCCCGTGACCACATATAAGTGCATTGACACTTGAGACTTATCCTATTTTGTCCCTTCACCATAATTTTCTATTATTAATGGTCTTGTATCTAATCTTGATTATGCAATCATAACTCAGTGGTCAAACATTACCATTCTAAGCCCATAACCATATTCCATTACACCCATCCAATCCACTATTCAGGCTAGAAACAAGCCGTATACCATTGTAAAATAAAAGATTTGTGGTATTGTGGAACAACTTTAGAAGATGCCTGTGGATTTATTGTGTAAGTCAACTATCCACAAAAACATCTTAACAAAGTTCCTAGGCTAATAACAAGTTCCTAATGACATATCCATAGATAAATTCCAAGCTTTAGTTGGATATATAGTCCTAGGCCATTAGTTATCCTTCAACCAAAGTGATATGTCATCCCTTGGCCCTCTCCATAACAATCCATTATATGTTGAATTTGTCATCATATGGCACAAAGTGAAGCATGTACTCATAGACAATAGATTAGGCCTAGATATTACATCTCTAAATCTCATCAAGCATCTCAGATACATAATAGATGATCTCCATCCAAAAAAGATCACAATCAAGGCCTATGATAATGAAGAGTGGGAATCAAAAGACACCATCAACTTGCTAGTTATCATTGGGCCTTTGGCCCATGATACACTATGCCATGTGTTAACTTAGACCTATCTTATAATTTTCTATTGGGTAGACCTTAAATACATGAGATTCATGTAATCCCTTCAACATGGCATCAGTGTCTCAAGTTCTCTCATTCTGACATGGAAGTCACCATCCATAGAGATTTGTGACCTTACAAACATTGTAAGCATTTTTAGTACAAGTACAAAAGATATAACTACCACTTTAACCTATATCTAGGGCCTAATAAGGGAAAATGGAAATAAATTCTTGTTGATATGATAAAGGCTAATTGCATTGACCCAGATACCCTTGATTCATCTTCCCACATGCCACCTCCTAAAATGTCCAATCATTTTACTATCATGGCTAATGGCCCATGAGAATATTTAACCCACAATACATTCCAAATTTCCAAGTTTCCATAGAACCCCAAGTCTTATGGAAGACCTAAAGCCAATCCACCTTGCATGGAATGGAAAAGAAAAGGAAAAGGCAAAGTACATAGTCCCGATCTTATCATTTTCACATTGGTCATTGGCCAAGAATAAGATCCACTTGTAGATGATGAATCCTGGTTATATAATGACAAACTAGATTATCATAATTAAAATGCCAAGTATCCTATTCCAATAAGATCATGGAGAAGCATGCCTATGAAGGAGCAAGCCTCAAATTAAATCAACAAGGAACACTTAAGCCAATATCTATTACTTGGTACAAAGGAACCTATGGTCTTGGATTTAAACTATCTGGGGGTGACCCCACGTATCTTATTCATGTTCTATTACCAATAACTAGTTTTGATGATGGTAACAATGAAGCAAAGTCCAATCATAACATTTACAAAGACTTAGCTAATATTAATCTATTTGACACTCATGCCATCTATACCCTTAGACTAGTTATTGTAATTTGCTTCCTCTTTATCACCCTTAACTTATATCTTGGGACAATCAAGAATGCAAAATGCCTATTGGTGAGTTTGAGAATAATGAGGCCTTTTTAAAAAAATTAGGCCTAAGAGATAATATTTCATTGGGAAACCACAAACAAGGGTTCTCAATCAAACTAGATCTTGTAGCCTATTTTGGAGAATAGGTGAACACCCTTAGCCATAAATAATTAAATAAAACATAGAGGTCCCAAAGTGAAAACCTATTTAAGGCACTTTTGGACCAGAGTAAAAGTGAAGAGAAAGGTCAGTCTTCTAGTGAAAACCTATTTCAGGTGCCATTATATAGGGGTGTTCAATCTTCTTCAAATATAGTGTTGACATAGTGGATTACACCCTTGATAGGAGACTGAGCTCCTGTCTTCCACACATCAGAACGAAAACTCCCCTCTTGCCTGTGGGTCTGGAAAAATTGGGGGGAGAGTCTTTAGATAAGGGCTAGCTCCCTTTGATGTATCTCTGTGGTCTTAGATTTCCTATTGCTAACAATGGGGGGGTGAAAAGAGAGACGGATGATGAAAACAGAACCTAAACTAAATGGTGATACACCAAAAAAGTTGATCTACTTAGATTGAGCATACACTTTTCACTAAAAATAAGCTAATATACACTTCATTTGATATGAGAAACTCTTCTACATCTGTGAGCTAGGGGTCCGTGGAGATACAGGGAGGAAGAACTACCAGAGGTGTTCTAAGACACTCTATGGCAGCCTATTCACATATGCCTATACTCTGCTATAGACACTTCTGGCAGACCTACAGAAAAAGAAACTTCACAATGCACTAGACATGCTGGAATCATTCTATGAAAGTATAAAGGAAAATAAATTAACATAAAATGAAAACATAGACATATGCGTAAGTGCAAGCTCAAAATGGAGGTAAAAAATGTTGTCTTGATTCAAGGTAGAATTTGGCAGAACTCTGCCTTACAAGCTAAGAGATATCTTTCTCAAATGATAAGTTACAATATATAGAGAAGAAGAAAATGAAAGTGCCCTTTTGGAAAAGACTTTGGTGCCCTTTGACAAGTGACCCATGTGCATTGAGAGCATCGAGAAGAGAAAACATTGAAAGAGAATGTTGTGTTAGCTATCAGTATTGACTTTGGCATTCAAACATTAATGTGAAATCATGGGTTGCACCTCCTTTTCTATAAACAAGATTGTTCCTTCAAGATATTCACGTGGTTTGTCTTCTCATTAATGCAAAGTGGAGAAAATAGGTCGCACCATTCACTTTTACACTCTTTGATGACCACTTCGTGGAGACTATTCCAACTACAGGAATAACTCACCTCCCCTTTGCCACCTGGGCTATTTTGTCTATTTCTAAGCTTAGATCTTTAGGCTCCCTTCTTGGTGGGTCACTGAGTTCACTCTTGACTTTTATCTTTTCCCAGCTTTGTCTCTTCTTGGTTTTGTCCTTTTCTAGAATTTGAGCTCTTAGGGCTATCCTCCCAACTTTGTTGAGTCCTTGTGCTCTTCTCTTAGTGGTTCTTCCTTTTGGCCTTAAGGCCTTGAATGCATTCAATTCCACACTCAAGCCTTTAGAGATCAATGGCTATTTCATTGCTATAAAATTGATGTTCACGGGCCCATCGCCATTTGAAAGCCAACGGCTAGTTCATGGTGCCTAACTTTGACGTCTACAGGCCCGTCACCCCTTGGTCAATTCCTTCAACTTTATTTCCCTTAAGTTTTTTACTTCCTTTCCTTCAAGCTTTTGCTTTGGAACCTCCCAAATGGAAGGTGTCCCTTTGGCTTTGGAGAAGTGTCTTTCTTTCAACAGCTGAGAGTCCCTTGCAAGGGTACCTGCCCTTTGGGGTCCTTCGACAGCCTTACTCTTTAAATTCTTCAAACAAAATGTTTGAAGGAATTCCTTTGAGCATTTTGTTCGAATGAATTCTTTCCTTTATTCTTTCCCACTTATTCCCTTGGGCCTTTTCTTTCGAACGAATTTGTTCAAACAAAATTTTGAAGGAATTCCTTCAGACTTTTTGTCTGAAAGAATTTGTCCTGTCTCTTTTCTATGGAAAATCATCCTGAAAGACATTATTTTTGCCTTATAAATTTATTTAGACAAAATGTCCAAAGGAATTCCTTCCAGCATTTTGTCTAAAGAAATTCTCCATCTCTTACCTTGAACAAATCCAAAGGAATTCCAATTTTTCTACCTTGTTCACTTTTTCAAAGAAAAAATTACCTTTTTGGCCTTCTCTTTGATCCCTTTGCAAGGGCACTTGGATCCGGAACTACCCTCCATAAGGGCACTGGAATGGTCCATTTTATGCTTGACTGCCCTCTGTAAGGGTTGTTTGGCCTCTAAAATTGCCTTTCAGAAAAGTTGCGAAGGTCCTTTTGTCACCTAAATGTTGGGAACTTGTTTCTTTCCTATAGAGTCCATAGAAATCAGCCTATAGAGTCCATAGAAATCAGCCTGCAGAGTCCATAGAAATCAACCTGTAGAGTCTGTAGAAATCAGCCTACAGAGTCCATAGAAATCAACTTGCAAATTCCATAGAAATCAGCTTGCAGAGTCCATAGAAATTAGCCTGCAGAGTCCATAGAAATTGGCCTACAGAGTCCGTAGTTCCACTGGACAGAGAAAAAAATAGTTCAAATGTTGTCCCAAAAAATGAGTAACAAATTTTGGGAACAACAGAACTAACTAATTGAACCAACTCATTGAAACAAACTCATTGAACCAAAAATGATTCAAAGTTCAAGTTCAAAATTCTTGGAAAGATCATGCCATTGGACCCCTACATCGAAACACTGAACTAGTCCCTCCTTTTGCTGAAAGACTTGTGCAACCAAAATTGAACTGACTTAGAATAGCAAGGGAAGAAGGAGACTGATTTTGGCTTACAAGACCAAAATGGTCAACAAATTGGTGACTCCCAGGGGAAGCATGCCTGCTATGCTTAGAAGCCAATTGCCTTAAAGTCCATTAGGCACAGAGTCAAAACACAACTTGAAAAAGTTAGCAATAGCCCTGATAGATTCAAGAATCAATCATGAAGCTTTTACCCTAAACACCAAGGAAAACACACACAAGGCTAAAAAGCACTACCTATGCAAACATCACTTAGGGAAAATAGGAAAGAAAATTGAAAGCAAACTACTATGTATAACTAACCAGATATATTTGCCTCCCTCCTAAATCAAAGGAAAAATTTCTTAAGTCCCCTTCCTGGCAAGAAAACTTATGATGCCAGACAAGTGGTTGAATGGAATGGAGACTTGGTGACTTGCTCCTCTTCCCTGCCACCTTGATTGGCTTGCATCTGAGTGGATCAAAGTCAAACATGCTCCCAACATATATGTACTCTTCTTTTTCTTTGAATCTTGTCAAATACTTATCCTTCATGGTGGTGCATCTCATCAAGAAATTGATAGATGTTGGCTCATCACCATAAGCCCTTTGATATGCACAGTCCCTTTGTAGTGCATCATGGTTTGACCCATTTCCTTTAGCTCCATTGAAGACCCTGTCAAACTCATCTTCTGCTCCTTCATGGCTTTCTTGAAGAAGGGTGACTATTGTGATGTCTAAAATGGAGTCAAAAACTAATTGTTCATCCCACAAAACATCACCTTCTTGCTCAAGGCTCTCTTCTTTGAAGATTTCCTCAAGATGGACCAGCCTCTCCTTTTCTTACTTAAGGACCAGAGTTTCTAGTTGTTCAAAGACATCCTCCTGATCCTCCTCCAACTCAGGCTCCATGGCATGGTCATCCTCCTCATCAAAGCAACAAGGGAATTCATCAAACAAAGGTGGAGAGAGCTCACCATGCTTATGTTCCTCTTTGTATTGCTGAAACATCTACATGTATGCATGACCCGCATCTTCTCCATTATTGATGATGTCTTTAGAGGGAGCATCCATGATGATTTCCTCTTTATTGTCACTCATGATAGCCTCCTAGATAGCTATAAATTGGATCTTTTTCTCTTCACTCACATCCTACAAAATAGGTTCCTCCTTGATAAGGGATGAAGTGGAAGGTTGATGATTAAAACCATGTGGAAGAGGAGGCAGTCCTTGAGCTAAAATCAAATGATTCTCCTCTTTCCATTTGGCTAGCACTTCATCTATATCAGATGTGGTTTGATATCTCTCTTGGAGGTGTGTAGATGGGGTGTGTTCAGATATGAAATCTTTTGTTTGGTTTAAACTATCCATCACACATTGGCTGAGGAATCTCACTTTGGACTCCAACTCTGCAATTCTCTTAGCTATATTTTCTTGGAAGAGCCTTTCTTAGACATCACAATCATCATCATGATGAGTAGGAGAAGCTTCATCTTCTTTTGGGTTTTGAGGAAAACCTTTCTCCCTGAGAGGTTGCTCTAATGCCCTTTGATGTTGGAAAGCTAGACGCAAGGGGTTAGGAGCAGGAGTGATTAACACATTAGATGAGCTAAAGTGAGAAAGTGTTATCTAATAGAAAGGATTTGGTGCATAAGAGGGGGATTTATTTAGAATAAGGGGGGTGCACAAGGCTGACTACCTTTCATGAATGGACTTTTCTATTTTACTACCTCCTCCTCCATGGATTGCAAGGCCTAAGCTTACCTAAATAAACACTCATCTTTGTACATAAGATCTTGCTGATATCTATACTGCTCATATAAACTATCTACCTCCATCACCTGCTTCTCAAACTCCACTGCTACTTCCTTTATTGTTGAAGGGTAACTAAGAGAGCTATTTGAGGTGATTCCATGAACATCTTGAGCTTGATCATGGTTAAATGAAGGAAAAAAGGGCCCTTTATGTTGGGCAAAAGGATTATACATACAAAAATGTGATTTCTTAATGGCATCAGGACTACTTAACCAGTTGATTCAACTTGGAGTCATCATTGGTGTTGATAAAAAAGCCTCCAAAGGCTGGTCGGTTGAAGACACACTAAAATTCTTCAACTCTTTGGATAAAAACTAGCTGGTCCCACCGGGCATGCCAAAAACTGTTGATGTAGTGGATTTCACCCTTGATAGGAGACTGAGTTCCTATCTTCCACGCATCACAATGGAAAATCCCCTCTTGCCTGTGGGTCTGGCGAAATTGGGGGAAGAGTCTCTAGATAAGGGCTAGCTCCCTTTGATGTATCTCTGTGGTCCTAGATTTCCTATTGCTAACAATGGGGGGGGGTGAAAAGAGAGAAAGATGCTGAAAATAGAACCTAAACTAAATAATGATACACCAAAAAATTTGATCTACTTAGCTTGAGCATACACTTTTAACCAAGAACAAGATGATATACACTTCATTTGATATGAGAAACTCTTCTACATCAGTGAGTTAGGGGTCCATGGAGATACAGGGAGGAAGAACTACCAGAGGTGTTCTAAGACACTCTATGGTAGCCTATTCACATATGCCTATATTTTGCTATAAACACTTCTGGTAGACCTACAGAAGAAAAAACTTCACAATGCACTAGACATGGTGGAATCATTCTATGAAAGCATAAAGGAAAATGAATTAACACAAAATGAAAACATAGACATATGCATAAGTACAAGCTCAAAATGGAGGTAAAAAATGCTATGTCTTGATTTAAGGTAGAATCTGGTAGAACTCTGCCTTACAAGCTAAGAGATATCATTCTCAAATGAGAAGTTACAATATATAGAGAGAAGAAGAAAATGAAAGCACCCTTTTAGAAAAAACTTTGGCACCCTTTGACAAGTGACCCATGTGTGTTGAGAGCATCAGGAAGAGAAAATGTTGAAAGAGAATGTTGTGTTGGCTATCAGTCTTGACTTTGGCATTCAAACATTAATGTGAAAGCATGGGCTGCACCTCCTTTTCTAAAAAAAGATTGTTCCTTCAAGATATTCACGTAGTTTTTTTTCTCATAAATGCAAAGTGGAGAAAATAGGTCATACCATTCACTATTTGCACTCTTTGATGACCACTTGGCAGAGACTATTCCAACTATAGGAATAACTCACCTCCCCTTTGCCACCTAGGCTATTTTGTCTATTTTTGTGCTTAGCTCTTTGGGCTCCCTTCTTGGTAGGTCATTGAGTTCACTCTTGACTTTTGTCCTTTCCCAGCTTTGTCTCTTCCTAGTTTTGTCCATTTATGGAATTTGAGCTCTCAGGGCTATCCTCCAAGCTTTGCTCGCTCTTTGTGCTCTTTTCTTAGCAGTTTTTCCTTTTGGCCTTAAGGCCTTTGAATGCATCCAGGTCCATGCTCAAGCCTTTAGAGATCAATGACTATTTCATTTCTATAAAATTGACGTTTGCAGTCCCATCGCCATTTGAAAGCCAATGGCTAGTTCATGGTGCCCAACTTTGACGTCCATGGGCCCGTCACCCCTTGGTTAATTCCTTTGGCTTTATTTCCTTAAGATTTTTTGCTTTCTTTCCATTAGTATTTTGCTTTGGAACCTCCCAAAGGGAAGGTGTCCCTTTAGCTTTGGATAAGTGTCTTTCTTTCGACAGCTGAGAGTCCCCTACAAGGGTACCTGCCCTTCAGGGTCCTTCGGTAGACTTGATCTTTAAATCCTTCAGATAAAATGTCTGAAGGAATTCCTTCAGGCATTTTGTCTAAAGGAATTCTTTCCCACTTATTCCCTCGGGCCTTTTCTTTCAGGCAAATTCCTTCAGACAAAATTCTAAAGGAATTCCTTCAGACTTTTTGTCTGAAAGAATTCGTCTTGTCTCTTTTTTGCAAAAAATCTTCCCAAAAGACATTGTTTTTACCTTATGAATTTCTTCAAACAAAATGTCTAAAGGAATTACTTTGGGCATTTTGTCTGAAGAAATTCTCCATCTCTTGCCTTGAAAAAATCCAAAGGAATTCCAACTTTTCTGCCTTGTTCACTTTTCTAAAGAAAAACTTACCTTTTCGGCCTTCTCTTTGATCCCTTTGCAAGTGTTCCCTACCCTCCGCAAGGGCACTTGGATTCAAAATTTCCCTCTGCAAGGGCACTAGAATGGTCCATTTTATGCTTGGTTGCCCTCTACAAGGTTGTTTGGCCTCTAAAATTGCCTTTCAAAAAAGTTGCAAAGGTCCTTTTGTTGCCTAAATGTTGGGAACTTGTTTCTTTCCTGTAGAGTCCATAGAAATCAGCCTGTAGAGTCCATAGAAATCAGCATGCAAAGTCTATAGAAATCAGCTTGCAGAGTCTGTAGAAATCAACCTGTAGACTCTGTAGAAATCTGCCTATAGACTCCATAGAAATTAGCCTACAAAGTCCATAGTTCCACTAGATAGAGAACAAAATAGTTCAAATGTTGTCCCAAAAAATGAGTAACAGATTTTGGGAACAATAGAACTGACTAATTGAACCAACTCATTGAACCAAAAATGGTTCAAAGTTCAAGTTCAAAATTCTTGGAAAGATCATCCCATTAGACCCCTACATCAAAACACTGAACTGGTCCCTCCTTTTGTTAAAAGAATTGTGTAATCAAAATTGAACTGGCTCAGAATAGCAAGGGAAGAAGGAGACCGATTTTGGCCTGCAGGACCAAAATGGTCAACACATAGTTTAGGAGACCACCAATGATGAACTTCCCTATGGGACTGAGTTTAATTTTGAAGAAAAACATGCCTTCAACCAAATCATTCAAGAGTTTCTAATAGTGTTTGCCACATGTCCATACTAACCATTAGGATATTTTGATTCATCTTGTCACATGTCCATACTTACCATTAGGAGATTTTGATTCATCTTGTCTAAGGGAACTTAAAGAGCCAGTCCAAATAGAGTACTTTTCCATTTCAAGCTAATTCTAATCATTGCCAACCATTCTAGAAGATGATTCAACTCTACTTGTAGAGGGAATTATAGAAGTCAACATTAGGGCTCCAAACAACTCACACTAGATCAAATTAGGTACATCCCTCACTGAGGAGTAATGTGAAATCTTTACAACCCTTTTTGAGGGAATTTGTTGATATATTTACTTGGGCCTACTTAGACATCCCAAGTTTGGACCTCACCTTGGTTGTACATCTTGATGTCAAACCCATAAATCAAAAATTACATAAGTTGCATCCTTGCATTTCTATATTAGTAAATAAAGAGTTGGAAAATCTATTAGAAGTGACATGTATTTGATCGATCAATTACTCAGATTGGATCTCAAATGTTGTGCAAGTTAGTAAGAAGCTAAAAGGAATCAAAATTTGCATTGATTTTAGAGATATAAACAAGGCTTTCCCCAAGGATGAATTTCCTCTACTAAATATTGACATGATATTTGAATCCATAATGGGGTATGAAATGTTTTCACTGATGGATGGATTCTCAAGATATAACCAAACCTAGATTACACCAAAAGATCAACATAACACAAAACTCACCACTCCATAGGGAATGTTTTGTTATCAGGTTATGCCATTTGGTCTCAAAAATGCTGGGGCCATATACCAAATATCCATGACCATCATATTTCATGATAAGATGCATGACATTGTTGAAGACTACGTCAATGACATACTAGGTAAATCAAATACCAGAGCCAATCATCCAACTGCATTAAGAAAGATATTTGAGAAGATGCATGAATACAAGGTCAGACTTAATCCTAATAAGTGTGTTTTTGGAGTTACTTAAAACAAATTTCTAGGATTCATTATATCTCATAGAGGCATTGAAGTCAATCTAGCCAAAGTACAAGCCATTACTAAGATTCCATACCATCTAATTTAGAGTAGCTCTACAGTTTGTAGGGCAAGATTTAGTCTATCAGACACTTTATTTCTTAGTTGGCTAACAAATTCCATCCATTTACACACTTGTTAAAGAAGGGTGTAACATTCATTTGGGATTAAGAATTCCATAAGGTCTTACAACACCTCAAAGATTATCTTGCCAATCTACCTATTTTATTAACACCTATGCTAGGAAACTTGTTCCTAATATACCTGTCAACCATGAACAAAGCCCTGGGGGCACTTATATCTTAGCATAATGATAATAGAAAAGAACATGTCATGTATTATATAAGTCATACACTAGTTGTGTATGAACACAATTATACATCAATTGAAACATCATGTTTAGCTATGGTCTTTATAACTTATAAACTATGACATTACATGTTAAACAAGTCCCTAATTATTTCCAAAGTAGATATGCTCACGTATCCATTATACAAGACAACTTTACAAGGCTGTATGGCCAAATAAATCATGCTGCTTAGCAATTTCAAGATCGAATACATCAACTAAAAGGCTATCAAGGGACAAGTTATTGCAAATCAACTTGCTAAAGCTCCCCTTGCAGATAGCAAACCTTTAACATTCTAATTCCTAGATGAGTCCATTATTACCATCATTGAAACACCTCTTGGGGAGTAACAATAGAAGCTGCATTTTGATAGATCATTCACATCACATGGATTAGGGATAGGCCTATTTTTTATTACACCATAGGGAGATCTTATCCCTAAATCATTCTATATCATCTTCCTTTGTACTAACAACACGGTTAAAGACAAAGTACTCATTTTAGGGCTTTACTAAGAAGTGCAATGGAATATTCAACATCTTAAGGTTTATGGTGACTCTCAATTAATCATCAATCAAGTTATAGACCACTTTAAAACCAAGAATGACAAGTTGATGCCATACAAGGCCATGATTAACACTCTTAAATAACATATTGTTGATATATAATTTGAACACATACCAAGGGCTAGTAATAGAATAATGGATGCCATGGCCAATATCGGCTCTTTGATCCATCATCCAGACAAGACAAAAGAATATCAAATCCTCATTAAAAATATTCTAACTCTAGCTTATGAATCTTTAACCATCACAAAGATCTATGATATTGTTGGTACAAGCTCTATATGGTATTTAAAACTTTATACCTACCTTCATGACCACATTATGCCACTAGACCTATACCATAAACAAATTAAGGCATTTACCCACCAAGCCTCACATTATACCTTACTTGGACTAGCCCTTTACCACCACAACTTTGATGGAACTCTGATTCATTGTTTAAATTCAACAGAATCAACATTAGCGTTATGAGAAGTTCATGAAGCAGTATGTGGAACCCACACCAATAGTGGCATCTTAACCAAAAAGCTCTTATGTACTAGATATTATTGGCCAATTATAAATGTAGATGAAAATACATATGTTAAAAAGTGCAATAAATGTCAATGACATGCCAATTTGATTCATGCCTTGATTAAGACTCTCAAACCAATGCTTACACCATGGTCATTTTCTACATGGGGCCTCGATCTCATTGGGAATAATAACCCAAACTCATCTGATGGCCATAAACACATCCTTACCACTACTAAATATTTCACTACGTGGGTTGAAGCTATACCCCTCAATTACATGATTGGAAAATAAATTTCCAAATTCATCTTTAACCATCTCATCTATTATTATGGTATCCCATCAGACATTATATCTAATAATGATAGATCATTTAAGAACAAGGATGTTAAATCATTGTGTGCTGAATACAAAATTACTCAAAAATTTTCCACCACCTATTACCCACAAGGTAACGACCAAGTTGAAGAATTCAGCAAAACCATTGTCAATATCCTTAAAAAGATTGTTAATTATGCCAACCATGATTGGCACCTCCAAATACTCTGTGCCCTCTGGGCATACCGTGCCAATTACCATACTGTAATAGGTTCCACTCCATATTCCCTAATTTATGGCACTAAGGCCATTCTTCCCATTGAGGTCAAGTTACCTTATTTGCACACCTCTTTGAATAATGTTCTAGATGATGAAACTTACTGCTTAGCTCATTTACATGAGCTAGAATTACTTGATGAGAAATGCATGGCCATAATCAATAGCCTTCAAACATACTTGAACTAATTCTATGGCCATTATAATCACTGGGTAAAACATAGAGAATTTGAACTTGGTGATCTTGTTCTCAAAGAAAACTAACAGAATATCATGACTGAGAAAAAATACAAGGGCAAGTTCAAACCCAATTGGGTAGGTCCCTACACCATTGTTTCAAATTATGGATCCAAAGCATATAAGATTAATATGGCAGATAGATATCAACTTGATGAGTTGATGAACATTATACACCTTAAGAATTACTTTACTTAAGAGACTTGAAGTATTGTCTATGAGGCCGATTTCCATTACACCAAAATATTGGCATTCTTCTTTGTACCATATCATTCTACCATTTCCATTGTACCATATCATGATTTTAGTTGTACCATTCTGCTATATACCATTCTACCATACCTTCCCTTTTGAACATATTTGTTTATACCCTCCCTTCCAAACCCTTTAACCTTGGTTCCATTTTATTGGTTCTATAGGTGCCTAAAATGAGGGCATTTAGATCAAGTTTAAATAGTTGATGTCATATTCTATATAGAGGCCATATTTTGGAGTAAACTTGCAATGGTTTGGTAATTTCATCCTTCATTCCTTGTTTCATTCCATTTAATAACTACTAATTATAACCACCTTTGGGAAAATCAGTGTGCCACCGTCATGCTACTAATTATAACTACCTATGGGCAAATTAGTATCATCAACCTATGCCATTGTTTATTAATTATAACTACCTATGGAAAAATTAGGAATAGAACCTTTATCATGCCTTAAAGTACCACCTTATCATTCCTTTGTTGTATCATTCCATTTTCAAACTTTGCCTAATTTATGAATTTACTACTACCTAGTCAAATTCCTCCACTATAAGGAAGATCTACAGTGACTTGAGGTCCCATCTTGGGACTATGTAGGCAGTGATCAATTCATGTTAAGGTCAATTTAGTCACCCTTGGCCATGTTCTCACCATTTTACAAGAAATTTTAAGTTTGAAGGCTCTCATAATTTTGTGAGCACCCTAAGCCATTCTCTCACCATTTTATGAGTTTGACACATTTAGTATCTAATCATTATTGATTAAGTTGAGATGCTTAAAATTTTCCAAAAACATTTGTAAGACACATCTATAAAATCCTAGTCATAGTTGACCACTTCTTTGCCTTAAGGATTATGTGAACCCTAATTACTTCACAAGAAACCATTTGTTATTTAATTTCCCATCCTTATTAGCCTCATGTCCCATGCTATCACCATTTTTCAAATTCATTCCCATATTCCTATACAATATTAATCATGTTTTCTTATCATCATTTTTATCCTATAACATTTCTTGGGAGAACTATATTTAGCTTGAAGTTTTTGTTGGACCTTGTGTCCATGGAACTATGTAGGGAGCATCTACTTTCCTAGTGCATCTAGAGTAAGCTCAGTTATCCCTTGTATTTTTCTTATATTCCCCCCTCTCTTGTTTGTTTATTTATTTTGTTGTCTCCTATAAGCTAGGGGAAATGTTTGTTGTCTTGTCTGTTCTCTATTTGCACACACATTTTTGATTGTTTGTGTCTATTTCATGTTATTTTTTTGTGTTCTCTTTTGTTTGTTTGATGTTTTGTCTTCTTTTTTATTTGTTTGTTTTTTTATTTGTTTTCTTTCCTTTTGTGCCTTGATTTACTCTATGTGTATTCATTGGGTGATTCCTTGTGCATTATTATTGAATCCATCCATATTCATACATCAACATTGTCATCATGGTTTTTTATGATTGGTGCATTATTTTCAAGTATTTATTGGATCACATGTCAGTACTTATGCATATTTTGGCTAAGTTCTCATGGTATTTTATATCATGATACCTATCATCACATGCTAAAACAAAACTTAGCTCAGGAAGTCTTACAAGCAATATGGCCATGATACTCTTTGGTAGCTAAAAAAAATTTATATCTAACCAAATCATGTCCTATATACATAGTAATTAAAAAACTAAAGAGTTTTCTCTCTTGCTAGTTCAAACATGCATCTCCAGCCTAACAAGTTGCCTAAATTCATCTTTCTCCTCGGTACCAATTTACCATCATCAAGTTACCAATAATTATAACTGCCTCTAGGAAAATCATTATATCCTATCCCATTTATGATGTCAATGATTTTAACTACCTTTTAGTAAATCATTGTGTATCATACCCACCCATAGAACTAGTGATTATAACTGCCTATGGGAAAATCATTGTGTTTCAATTTGTTTGTAGGTTAATTATTATAACCACCTTTGGGAAAATCATTATTATTCTTCTACCTAACTAGGGCATGTTTTAATTATGTTAATGCTTATAATTGCCTTTGGTTAAACCATTATCTCTATTCGCCTAACTGGGGCATGTTTTTATCTGCCAATGATTCTACCCACTTATGGGTAAATCATTGTTTTCTCTTTCATGATTATAATCACCTTTGGGAAAATTATTATCTTGTTACCTTAATCTTCTTTTCAATGATTATAATCATCTTTGGGCAAATCATTACCTTTTTTGTCCCACCTATGCTGATAATTATAACTACTTGTGGGAAAATCATCCTATTTGTCTACCCAATTGGGGTATAATTACCTGTGGGAAAATTAGTCTTTTTCACCCCATTTATCTTTTTTGGTCCCATTGTTTTCTCATTTTGAGGGACCACTCTCTGACCGCTTTGTTAATCACTCCCTCGAAGGGGCATCTACAGTTCATCCATTATAATTGAATTCATATGCATACAAAACATTTTCATTCTTTGAGAATATATTATTATTCCTATATATTGAAATGCCTTCTCAAATAGGGGAAAACTATAGACACTTAAAACTGGCCATAAATGGGTTTCAACTGGACTTCATACTGATTCCTACCAACCATTGCAAATTAATTCTAAGAATCATTGAATTTCCCAAATTTGCTTTTAATTGATTCATCAAAATTTAGAATCATGTTGAGACATCCTTAATTGGGGTATTCTATTGTATGCAATAATAACCTCTCATAGATTCATCCCTAATCACCTTGTGGCATCACAGCAATTAATTTGGCCTATGGACTTGTTAAGTGGGGCACTTGCACACTTAATATAAAATCTTGCAAAAGTAAAAGGATAATCAAAATCAACTATCTAATTAAACAATATTAAATGCCTAGTTTAATTATCCATTTGTAGTGAATGAATATCTAAAAAAGGAAATTCAAAAATTCAAAATATCCTATCCTTTCATCATTGTCTTTATGAGTTGTCAAGCTCTTTGAAAATATTTTAATATATCTAATTTGAGAGTCATGCCTAGTAATTGCAAATCATAATTACTTGACAACTATTAACTTTACTGGAGTTAGTTTTAACTCACCAAGGATTAGTTTGAACCCATTCCAAGCCTAAAATCAAGCTTAACTCACCTAGGGTGAGAGTTAATTCTTAATGCTATAAATACAAGGCCTTGTCTATTGAACCACAATCTATTTGGTGAAAAATTATTGTGCTCAAATATCATCAAAAAGCTCTTTGATGTAGTGTTATAATGCCTAAATGACTAGCAAGTAAGGTTAATATGATTAAATCTTAAGCCAAGTAATCAAAAGCCATGGTTTCAAAGAGATAAGGTGTCAAGAAAGATCCATTATCAAAGACTTCTTGATTCACAAACCAAGCAAGCCATTCAACAAAGCCATTTGGAGCTCTCAAGGAAGGTAAAAGAGTTATTATATTTTATGTTTTTTAATGCTTTCATTTAGTTTTTGTTATTAATCTTTCTCTAGTATCTAGGCTAAGAGTGTAAGTGTTAGTGTGTTTATTGGAGTTTTATTGATTGAAATAACATAATACTAACCTCCCTTATTAAAGTTTTTGATCATAATGGTGATCAATAATGTATAATGTATCATGCTCATTTATAGTTATTATAATTTAGAATATTTAATATGGTCTCTAATTAGATTCTCAATGTGTAATCTAATGGAAGTATATGTTGTTTAATTTAAAAAATCACGTATTTATAGGTAGATCCTAGTGAGGATGTTACATGTGGTATCAGAGCTATGGATTGAACTCTAGGACCTAATGAGTCTATTAATGTTTTCATACCCTTATATTTATATAAAGGAGAATGGTGAAAGCTAGAGTTTCTAGAGAGGGTCCATCAAATGTGAATGACAACAACCCTCCATTTGATTCTAACCAATTTGTTACTAAGCAAAAAACAAAGAGGGATCAGATTCTTATAGCCATGAATAAGAATGGGGACTAGATTATAAACTTAGAGTAGGTAGTTCATGGCCAAGAAGAGGAAGAACATTAGGATGTACCTAAAAAACATCCCTTTGAGCAAGAAAACCCTTAGAATGTGAGAGCTCAGGTAACTGTGGAGTTGGCTAGAGATATGAAGAAGGTAAACCCACCTAAGTTTGATGGATATATTCTAGGTGATGGATTTGAAGCATGAATAACTAATATGGAGAAGTATTTTGAGATTCAAAACTACTCTGAGGTCACTAAGGTAATATGGGGAGCATTCTAATTGGCTGGTGAGATAGCTACGTGGTGGGCCAATAAAAGGTTAAAAATTAATCTTAACTCAACCACCACTAATTAGGATTAGTATGGGACTTTATTTAGGTTATAATGGTTTTCACAGCTTTATTTTGATTAGAAGCTAATAGATTTATAGAATTTGAAGTAGGGAGACTTATCAGTGAATGAGTACTAGAAGCAGTTCACCAAAAATCTAAAGTACATACCTTAGTACTAGGGAGATGAGAGATTCAGGATCAAAAAGTTTATCATGGCATTCAAACCCCATATTTGTGGAGAGGTGGACATCCATGGACCTTATACCATGAACCAGGTCTTTTAGAAGGAAGTCAAATAGGAACAAGAATTTAAGTCTCTTGCACAGGCTAGGCATAAGTTCAAGAAAAAGTTTGGAAATTCTAAGTCAACCTTCAAAAATAAGAATTGGAAATAGAGGAATGGTGACTCTAGAAAGAAGGTCAAAATTTAGAATGCCAAATTCAATAATGGTTCAGGCAACAAGAAATTGGGCAATAGTTCTAAAGGTGGTTTCAAAGGAAATAAATAGGTTGACAAGCAAGGACCACCTAGAGGTTATTTTATTATGTACATGACCATTATACTTGTGATTACACTCAAGTTAAGGAAAATAATAAAGGTCCTATTACTCAATAGGTTAGTTTTCAACAATATATTCATACATCAATTGATAATCGACAAGCTGAATTTCAAGCATTATCCATAGAGTTATTAGGTACTTTATTTGAACATCCAATTTCTATTTTGATAGATACAAGGGATAGAAAATGTTTTATAGCTCATAAAATGCTTAGTAAGTTATCTAGGAGAGTTGGAGTAATGGAAAATGCATGGTTAGTATAGTATGGGAATGAATCAAAAGTCATGGTTGGCAAGTGTTTAGTCAAAGTAGATATTAGATTGATTGAATTCAAAATAGTAGTGGATATATATGTAACACCATAAGGGTCATATGATGTGCTCTTAGGAGTCAACTGGCTTGTGAAACATAATTTCAAGGTTGAATGCTACCCAAATAAGGTTGAGTGCCTTAATGATTTTAGAAATCAAACACAAATTTAGGGCGAGAAAAAGAGTTGAAGCTCAGGAAATTTTTTGCTATGCAACTCAAGAGGGCTCAAAGAAAAGGGTGCCAAGAATTTATCATTAAGATAACTAAAATAGAGGAACCAAAGGAACCATCTATCAAATACTATCCATTTCTTAGGAATTTTCATGATGTGTTTCTAGAAGAATTTGTAGGTTTACCTCCTAGATGTGAGTTTGATTTCTCTATCAATATCATACTTGATTTGGAACCATAGTCTAAGGCACCATATAGGATGAAAACTATTGTGTTGGTTGAATTGAAAGCTCAACTCTAGAAAATGTTGTCTAAGGGGTTGGTCAGGCCTAGTATGTCACTATGGGGTGTACTAGTTGTGTTTGTCAAGAAGAAGGATAGTACTTTAAGAATTTGTATTGATTATAGAATGTTAAACAAGGAAACTATCAAAAATAGGTATCCGCTACCTCATATAGATGATATTTTCAATCAAATTCAGGGAGCAATGGTATTTTATAAGATTAATCTTAGAGCAAGATACTATTAGTTGAGGATAAGGGATGAGGATATTCTAAAGATGGTGTTCAAAACTTGTTATGGGCAATATTAGTTCATAGTGTTACCATTTGGGTTCACAAATGCTTTGACAACATTCATGAATCTCATGAATAGTGTATTCAAAGATTATCTAGGTCACTTTATTTTGGTTTTTTTTTATGGCACTCTTATATACTCTAAGAATGAATATGAACACCTTCAATATATGGAACTAGTTTTGCAATGGTTGTGGAAGCACAAACTATATGACAAGTTGTCTAAGTTCACATTTTTATAGGATAAAGTTTAATATTTGGGACATATTATATTTGTATATGGTATCTCAGTAGATTCAAAAAAGATAAGAACCATTATGGAATGGTCAGTGCCAAATAATGTGCACGAGGTAAGAAGTTTCATGGGGTTAGTAGAATATTGTAGGAAGCTTATTCTAAATTTTTCCAAGATAACTAATCTAATTACTCCTTTGCAATGTAAAAACCAAAGTTTTGTCTGGTTAGAGAAGTGTGAAGTAGATTATTAGGAATTAAAAAGAAGGCTTATTACTGCACCAGTGTTAATAGTTCCTAACCCTAATGTTCAATTTTTAGTGATCACAAGTACATCAGGGGATGGACTAAGAAGATTCTTTATGTAGGATGGTGTGGTGGTGGCTTATGAATCAAGGAAGCTAAAACCATATGACGTAAACTATGCCCCCTAATGACCTAGAACTTGTAGTAATTATGCATGCTTTTCAAGTTTGGCAACATTACTTGTTGTGAAAACTATTTGAGCTCAAGATAGATAACTTAGAACTCAAGTACATCTTCATCCAACCAAATTTTATTTCTCATCAGAGATGATATCTTGATTTCTTATTTGATTATGATTTTTATATCAACTATATCAAAGGAAAGGAAAATAGAGTAGTTGATGCCCTAATTCATAGAAGGTACATAGAAATCATGGATACTATCAAGAGTACTTTCAAGGATTGAGTGATTAAATTCTTACCAAGAAATGAATTCTATGACTAGGTCAGAAAAGCATTACCTAAAAATGCCTAGAATCCTTAGTATAAAGGATTTAGATTAGAGAGTGATGGTATTTTGCATTATAATGGAAGGATGTATGTGTTAGATCGAGAGAATTTATAAAGCATAGTGATAAAATAACTACATAATACCCCATATTTAGGTTATCAAGGAGAAACCAAGATCATGGAAGAGCTTAGACCACTATATTTCTAGAAGGGAATCGAGAAATATGTAATAGAATATGTGTCATTTTGTTTGGAATGTCAGTGAGTGAAAGCTAAACATGTGCATCTGATTGGGTTATTATATCTAGATGATATACTAGAATGGAAGTGGAAGGTGATTAGCATGTACTATGTCCAAGGTTTATTGATATGATAAAATATACATGATATGATCTTGGTAATAGTTGACAAACTAACCAAGGTGACCCATTTTATACCAGGTAATTTGATAGATGATGCACCTACTCTTGCAAAGAGGTTCATAAAATAAGTCTATAGGTTGCATGGATTCTTAGAGAAGATCATTTTGGATCATGATATGAAGATGAATTCTAGATTTTAGGTAGCTCTAAAATTAGCTTTGGGTATACAACTAAATTTTAGCACTACATATCACCCAGAGACTAATATTTAGACTGAGTGAGTCAATCAGGGGTTAGAGGATCTTATTCATATGTATTACATGAATAAAAATTATAAGAGGGAAGATTATATTTTATAGGTTGAGTTTGCATACAAAAACTCATACCAATTAGCTTTGAATATGGCACCATTTAAGGCATTGTATGGAATAAGGTGCATGACACCAATCAATTGGAGGATAGGGTAGTCTTTAGACCTGAAATGCTTTCAAAAATGGAAGATCAAGTTATATTAATCAGGCAGTGATTGGCCAAGGCCAATGATAAGCAAAAGAGTAATGTTAATCTAAAGAAGATAGATAGGTAGTCTTCAGTAGGTGATAAAGTGTTTGTATGGGTTAAGCCACAAAAGGGCTTGATTGAATTCAAGAAGTTAAAAAAACTATCGCTAAGATATGTGGGACCCTTCAAGGTGTTAGAAGTGGTCAATCCTATAGAGTATATGATTACATTACCACTAGCCCTATCTCTATTACATAATATCTTCCATGTTTCTTATCTTAAAAAAGTATATAACCGATCCTATGCATGTGTTGGATTGGAATGCTTTGTAGGTTCTAGATCCCATGATGGTCATGGTAGAACCAATCAAAGTAATTGACACTCTTAAACTTCATTTGTATAATAGAGTGATGTCATGGTGTAAGGTCCTATGGGACCAATACTCTGAGGATATTACTACTTGCGAAGACTATGACAAGTTCTATAGGTGAATTTCACATTTATTTTCTTCATTTGATACTTTATACTATGATATTTTTTTATTGAATAATGTTTTTAATTTAAGAATTATGTTTGAATAAGAGTCATTCAGGATGATGACTAGCTTTAGGGGGAAGGATGTTCCATCTCGATACCTCATTAATTAAACTTACTTGATTATCTATGGATATTTATAGTTGATAATTTGATTTGGTTATTTTTAGCTAAATTTTGAGATATATGTTGTTATGGGATAGTTAGATATTATTTAGGTTATATAATTACATTTCTATGAGTTAGTTTTAATGTATATGTTTACAACATGATCATGTTGATTTGTTATTTTAGTTATATTTTATGATGTATCTATATCATGATGTTATGGTCTAACTATCTACTTGTTGTGAGTTTGATGCAGGAGAACTCATCCCTCATAGCATGACAGAGGGAGAGCATCATTGGAGAGGGTGACATAGATGGATTTGTTAGGGGATGATAGAGAAATCGGTTAGAACCCTACATACACCATATTAGTAATACATGTTAGATGCATAGTGAAATGGTTAGTATAGTGTGTTTTGATGTCATTTACATTATATTGTTGTTTATACATGGTTGATATCATAGTTTAAATGGTTATATAGATTTCATCTTGTGTGATTTATGTATATGACCACTATTGCTTTTAGAAATGTGATTTACATAATTAGATTAATTTTGACTTTATTAATTTATGAATTAATCCTTAAGTTTTTTAAAGTGCTAATTTAATTAACAAATATATGGATTCTTTAAATTAGAAATAAAATAAATAAAATATAAGAATTTCTAATTAAGAGGGAAAAAGAGAAGAAATTATTCAAAAAAATAAAAGGGAAGAAAATAAAAAACCACTAATAAATAAATAGAAAATGGAACAGTTTAAAATTAGGAAAAAAATAAATAAAGATATTGATAAAAATAAAAAAATAAAGAAAAACAAAAAGAAAAAGGTAAAAATCTAAAAGAAACAAAGCTATTTTTCATGTTAAAAGAATAAGAAAGAATATATTCAGATAGAATAAAGTGAGGTGCACCATACAGAGTAGAAGAAGAAAACACAGTGGAAGGAAGATTGGAGAGAAAAAGGAAAACAAGGAAGCTTACATAATAGAGTAATTTTCTAGACATGTAGTGTAATTTGAATATTCATATTCTGTGAAAAATGCATGTGTGGTATGATAGTGATCTGTATGTTTATACAATGGACTGTATAATTGTAATATTGAATAGTTATATCTGCTTATCCAACATGAGAAGTATATAACAACAATGCCTTGCATATAAAACCATGGATCCATAAACACCAAACTATATTTATGCCCAATTACATATGTATCAATATGTAGGTATATGAGGCAATTTTAAAGTGTCAATTCCCTTTTTATTCTTTCATATGTAATACAAGGAGATATCTTTAATTAAGTGGGAAAGAAATTGAATTAAAAACCTATAAGAACTGGTGACTATAAATCTAAATTATAATTTAATACGATATATATCTGAATTACAATCCATATATATATATATGCAACTCATACATAATGACTCATATATACTTAATATCTAGGTAATATGCCATGACTCATATCAAGACTATAACGACTTATGATTATATTTATTTCCAATAAGTGTTATTGTTAATCAACACCTTAGTATAAGCTATAGGATGCTATATTATTAATACTTATAGGAATGAATAAACCATTATAATGACATGATAATGCTTAAATGGTAGATCTGTGAGCTGTATGTGTTATTCAGGAGCAAAATGTAGTGACCTAGTGCTAAAAGCAAACTATAAATCACCAACTATAATTAATAGAATATAATAGCCTACACATAGTTATTTAAGAGTATAGCATATATATTTTTATGACTTATTTATAACCAGCATGTAAGCCATGTGAAATTACTTGAAATAGAATGGCTCACACACACACACACACACACACACACACACACACACACACACACACACACACACACAAGTGGTGTTTGTACATATTAGTAAAACTGTATTGAGGGATTAGATTTTTAAACATTAAGTTATGTTATGTCATTAAATCATTATGTGTGTGTGTGTGTCTGTGTGTGTGTGTGTGTAGATGGTCATCTATATTTGCCTTAAATCAGGTTAAACATATAAAAGGCTATGCATGGACAATGAATTAAGTTAGATAACTATACAACTATGCAAATGCATTTAGTTAAATATACTTGCACCTTAGTTTTACCTTTCTTGAAACCAATATATATCTTTACTAAGTCACTATTCCCTAATTTACACAAGACTTTAATTAACCCTCTTATAGTGATCAATGGGAATTGTAATTTGCTTCAATATTTAAAAATATACTATTAAAATTGATGTTATAGAGCCAAGAGTAAATAATGACACTATTATCATCCATATATGTGTATATATATGGATGATAATAGTGTCATTATTTACTCTTGTCTCTATAACATCAATTTTAATAGTATATTTTTAAATATTGAAGCAAATTACAATTCCCATTGATCACTATATATATATATATATATATATATATATATAATTTCCATTTAAATTGATAATCTGGAAGAATTCCAATAGTATATCAAAGTTTATATAAATGAACTATTGGCATGAACATATATTTGTATGATCAAAGTTTATTTAAAAGAATCAGTGGATTAAACTTGTAGGTGGATATGCTTAGCCGGATATAAGAAACTATGAATCTTGGTAGTCATTACTAAAAATTGATTTCATAGGGAAAATAAATAACTTCAACTTGACCTAGATGATTTGTTTATTAATATTCCTATATTAAAATTGATAGTCGATCTATTCTATCAAATGATTGTTGAAAACCTTATTTAGAAATATAAATGACTATAGGAATTTATATGCAATAATTATTTATCATTAGAGAACATGTGTGCAGTACATACTAAGAGTAGGTTAATTTGTACAGATGCATATATAATATGTATTGCTAAATGGTGGTGTATGCCTATAAATCTATTATCTATTATAAATTAAGTCATGAACTCCAGAAGAGTAAGACTCTAGCTATACATCTACACAAGATCTTAAAACATGCTGAGACATATAAATGAGGTATCATGTTAAAAAACATAATTAAGATTATGAGACTGTAGTTCTTGAAATTATTATATCTAGTTATTTGAATAGAAGCTTATGCTTTCATTAATTTATAACTATTTTATTATGACTGGTTGTGGTATTTAGTAGTTGTGCTTAAGAATACTAGACTATGATATTATGGGTTATCATAGGATGTAGTATATTTGGAAACTACTTATAGTAATTAAAAACTACAATTAGATATATATTTTATCTAGAGGGTATAAACTCTAGTTATCCTTTCTATTAATTATGTGATATATAATACTATGGGATTCATTGATTCATTTGGTGGAATAAATGTATGCATTTAGATTAATCTTGTTGTTAACATAATATATGGTAGGATGTAATTTGTATGAATATATTGGTTATACTATGTTAACCAAGTCTCACATTGTTGATATAGAGTAAGTAGTGAAATGGAATTCACTAGCCTACTAGCATCACAATGTCAGATGAAGGTAATCCAATCAAGTTGTGTGTATGAATTTGAATGATCATATAGATCATTAACTAATTGAAAACTTTTATCAAATTAATACTAGTGAGACATTGTTATTTTATGAGTATGATTTACGTGTTTGTATGATATCTTGATTAGAATGGGTTTTTGTTATGATACATTGTATGTTTGGTTTTAGAAATCATATAATACATATGTACAAGCTTGTCTGTCTATATTCCCATGTCATCACTATCCACTCATCCATGAAGGTAGGGCCATTCCCTAATGGAATTTATGTGTGGGATCGATGGTCTGTGCTTGGTGTGGAAAAATGATCAAATGATGCTCTCCTTCCTCACAACAATACTTAATTAGAGATGATACTTGAGATTGCCACATAAATTAGAGTTTGGAAAACTTATGCTTCATGGAGCCATGTATCTTATATATGTAAATTATATTATATTTATTATTGAAACATTATCATGATGAAATATAATTATTTATTTATTGTGCATTGACAACAATGGATGTATGCTTGTACCAACCGTGGCTGGATATTTGTAACTACCTTCTATAAACAATTATGATGTGTTTCTTATGATGATAGTGATTAGTGATGTATGATGTAGCATGTTCATTTATAGTTATTATACTTAGAATATTTAATATGGTCACTAATTAGATTCTCAAGGTGTAATCTAATAAAAGTATATGTTTCTTAATTTTTTTTTTTTAAATCACATCTTTTTATGTAGATCCTAATGGGGATGTTATAGTTATGATACAAATGTTATCGCTTGCACCATTTTCAATCATAAAACTATGTATAAGGTGGTGGTCAAGGTGTGCTTGAATGAATAAGGAATGAAGATTTGAGCCATCATCCCTAATCTCAATATCATCAAAACTAATGGAGAGTATTTAAACCATGTGAGGTGTATGCCATGTATAGGTACCAATAATCCTATAAAATAGGTGTTAATGATGAGATAGTGGAGGGTGTATAATATATGCCATTTGAAAATTTGGATCTTTCTTTGAATGTTCTAGCAAGTGATTGTTAAATATTTTTTATTTTTGGTGGTCACTAGGTTGTAAATCCGATTCCTTTGGAGGATCATCATATGTAATTTTTTGGTCATCAATGAGGTCTTGGATCTTATGCTTCAAGGTAAAATCTCTATTCGTATAATACCTAGGGCCTTGGTTGTATTCACAATAAGCATTCACATCATACCCTTTGGGTAGATGTCTACTCATATCAACCTCTATAGGATGAGGGAGAGATATAAGATGATACTCTACAAGCCACATAAATAATGAAGTTTGAGACTCAAGTAAGTATGCACATTATCTCCATGATGCATTGGTTAAGAAAAGTTATTTAGGTTGTTGTGACACTACATTAACTATGTTGGTTGTTTATTTTTTAAGCTCAAGAGGTTTGACCTTATAACTTGGTTTGATAGTAAACTTGGTATTATATGTATATGTAGTTAGTGTGTTTCATACATACTTAAGTTTGTTCAATGGGATAAGTTTCATTTCATGATCATGAACAACATGACATGAGTCATCAAAAGATTTAAATTTTTTGAATAATATGGAATTGTGTAAAGGAGCAAGCAAACTTTGTTTGAAAATATCTTAAAGCTCTTTATCTATCATAGGGTTGGTCATTTTAGTTAACATTATCTTATACCTCAAACCATACCCATTAATAAGTTCATTGGTTCCTTGTTTGATCTTTTCAATTTGGGCATAGGAAACCTTTTCGGTAATGTTAATAGAGAAGTGTGAAAAAAAATGATCTCTAAAGGGTTTGAAGGCATTTAATGATTGAGTTGGTAAATCATATAACCACCTTGAACATAGTCTTTTAAGTTCCTTGGAAATAATTTGGTCAAAATTTTATCATCGAAGGCATAATCAAAGAATGTTGCATAAAAATATCAAAGATGCTATTTCATATCACCCTTGTCATCATAAAATGTGAACTTTGGTACAAAAAATCTAGTTTTTAAGGGGTACAAAGATATATTTGATGCAATCAAATTACGTAACACCTCTTATAAATCAATAGCATAAGGATATTTCATAGGATTTTGTTCAGTATTTGTAACCTTAGTTTTCAAAAAAATTATAGTTTGGACAAGAGCTTTCACCTCTTAGTCTTTTATGTTGAATATTTGACAAGTCACCACAGGAGGTGTACCCATAAATTAGGTATATATAGGCATTAAAACTGGTATTTGAGTTGAAGAATTTAGATTTCCCATATAACATGTTGAAATAATAGTTTCAGGGAACAAAGGTTGAAAGACATAATTCATGCCTCCACTATATGTAGGTAGATTGATTGGTATGGAACCAATTGTAGTAACCTATAAGTATTCACCATTACTAGGTGAGGAAACTTTAGCCTTATCATGCTTACTAATTTCATCTCTTGTAACATACAAAAAATGCATCTATTAACCCCTTGTTAGTATTGAAATGAGTGATCAGTACTTCTTTATATTTCATTTGAAATTAGGTTTTTTATTACTATTTTCCATTTCTTTAAAATAATTTTTTTTAGAATTTAAACAAAAAACTAAAATCCTAGTTGGTTGAAAACCCTAGGAATTTTTTTGTTGTATTCACATGATTTGGGTTTACTAAAATGTTTTATGCTTTTGGGGTTTTACACAAACACACCTAAACACATAAAAATATTTGAAAGGGGTAAGACTATATTTAGATTAACATTTAAATACATCCAATAATACAAATTTACCTAATTTAACATATACAATAAATACAATCAAATATAGTGCAACCAAGGGATAAAAAGATTATGTATGCAAGTCTTTTGGCATCGGGAAAGGTATAGAAGCTAAAGGTACATCCATGATATGTATTTTCCAAGTGTACAAGACTGAGGTGATATACAATTCATAAATAATTTCTACAATAGTATTGCTCTGTAAAAATATGAAAATTATGCCAAAATAGTAACTATGTTTCAGATTGAGGAATTGAACATTCTGAGGACCTTCGTAGACATTTAATGACAATATTATTCATAAAATAAGATAAGAGCAAGATATAATAAATATATATCTAATTTCAATTTTCAAATTGACAGTCAATATAGAGATTCACTTATGTAATGTTATGTCAAAGGTCACAAGTATTTCAATTTGGCTCAAGAACCTATTACCAGTCCCTTTATTAAAATAAGACAAGATCAACTTAATGTTCATGTTTTTTTCATTTGTTATCTTTTACTATATGCCAATAATGCCATTTTTTAGTTGGTTTCATAATGCTTATATATAAAATATTGTTCATATCCAAATTAAATTTTGAATGTGCAACATTTATTTTATTTCTAGGAGAACCAAAATAAAAGCATTTCCTTTTACATGAAATGATAATTTTATCTATGCACTTACCCTATAATTAGATGTAGACTGTTGTAATAAACATAATACATTATTACAAAATTAATGATTAATGGACTAGTTCAAACATATTATTAGTGTTTCCATCACAAAAGGTTTATCGAATCCTTATTTTTAATAAGTTATTGTAGGTCTCTGGATACTCTCTTTGATTGGCAGGTGCACAAGTTTCTTGACCCTTTTCTATGTTGGTAAGAATGATCCTCTCAGAATGATCTCTTCTATTATCAAGAACAATCCTCAAAATTTATACTACTTTTCTTTCAATGATTGGGATGGGTTTTTGAGAATACTTATAATAATAAGTCTTGTGTGGGTTTTTGTTCTTTAAAACTATTTCTAGATTGATATATTTATGATAATTCTCACAAATAATAAACACATTTAACACTAAAATTTTATAATTAGAATGGTGTAAATAGTATCTTAAATAGACCCAATAATATCCACTTGTATTCTTTATCTTTAGGCCCTTATTTATTAATATGCTCTCTAATTAGAAAATTTTACAATTGGAAGAAACTCCATATCTAATACATGAGTAGACACAACCATCTATTATTGACCTTTGATGTTTTTAAAAAATATTATGATATCTTCTACCACTATTCTATGTAACATTTGTGATAGCACACACAATGCCTTTCCTGTATAAAAAATATGAGGACTAGGTTGATTCCTTTGTAGAGAAGGCATGTCATGAAATTAAGAAGCAATATAGGACATTCAATGCTAAAGTTATGATCAAGATTCTAAGAAGACCACTAAAGGATATGCTTTTTTAGATAGGATAATCCATGTTTAAATAATATATGCTGATAGAATGAGTACATTTGTCACTCTTATTATTTATTTATTTTGGTTTATGCCTTTGCAATAGATTGGTGTAAAGGGTAGAATTTTGATATTTCATTTGTATCCAATTTAATTTTGAACTTGATGCTCATCTTTTTATTTTCTATTAGATCTTCTACTTTATCAGAGTTTATATCCATATATCATTGAATGACATGTAGAGGGTTTATTCTTTTGAAAGTGTTTCTTTTATTTATGTTAGAATGCTTTGGTTCCTTTCAGGTCTCCTAGTTTCGTAGAATTTCCCTTCATATATCATTGGTTAACACTTAACTTATAAAGTGTTTATTCTTGGAAAGTATTACTCCTCTTCTGTCAGCATACTTTGACTATTTACAACACATGCACTATGCATGCAATTAGACAATCAATAAAAACAATTATGGTTGGTTACTAATTAATTATGATAGCACTTAGCTTGCACAAGACTACATATGTTAATTTCACTCCTACTTTTTTCTAGAATTATAACTGAGATTGTAACTTTTTGTTACATTTATCAACCATGTATATTACATGTATTATTGAGAGGCTGAAAATTATGTGATTTTAAGTTTGATCATCTTGTTTTTGATAAAGCATATACTCTCTTATCACATGTAACATTTGACCGCTATGCAAGAATAAAAGACAATATTTATGTAAATCTTAGAAGAGTAGAGGAAGCAAGATCTAGTGTAATACCTCTTCCATAATATTTACAACAAATGTAAGTTTTCTCAATAAACACACAAAAATGCATTTCAAAAAAAAATGTTTCTCTTTACTATCCTTCACCCACTTCACACTCATAAACACTTAATAAAAAAATCAAATCAAATATAAAGACAAAACCCTTTTGACGTTCCTTTCACCATCGAGGTAATTAATAATTATTAATGTTGTCAAGTCCCACGCAATGGTACATTGCATAAATACTTGGGAACCTAGTAGTATAGCTATTGAACTAATTTATAAAAATAATTGGTAGCCTTTTAATCCTTTCAAATTCACTTTTAATGTGTGTGTGTGTGTGTGTGTGTGTGTGTGTGTGTGTGTGTGTGTGTGTGTGTGTGTGTGTGTGTGTGTGTGTGTGTGTGTGTGTGTGTGTGTGTATGTATATGTATATGTATATGTATATATATATGTGTGTGTGTGTGTGTGTGTGTGTGTGTGTGTGTGTGTGTGTGTGTGTGTGTGTGTGTGTGTGTGTGTGTATGTATGTATATATGTGTGTGTGTGTGTATATGTTGAAAAGAATTAGATGAGTTGACAAGTGGGTTGGTTGTGCGTAACTCCACCCAAATTTGAATTTCATCAAATGCTTGTAAACTAGATGTAATTATTTAAATTTACTTGATTTATCATATCTTTATACCAGTCATATATTGACGATGGGCTTTAAGAACTATGAATCACTGATTAAATTGCAATGTAGAAAAATAAAAATATGTATTCTTTCTATAGTTATAGAGAATGAAATTTAAAGGAAATAATTTCAAAGTTAAATTAAGAGTTTACCCAATGTATTTCACTAGCATCTCCTACAAAAATAGCAGTTGAATATTCTCTATCTTGTCAAGGAAAATCTTCTATCATTTTCTGTAGAAAATATTGTAAGGAACCTCTAAAATGCCTCATTCATAATGGAATATATTTTCTTCTAAATTCATTTTATTTTAGTATTTCCATTAATCAATACTTATTTTAACTCAAATAAAATTGTGACATATAATTTATGAAAATTTCTAACACCAAATTTGCGTTTCCAACAAATTGTGAAGTGAGACTTGGCAGTGACATACAAACCAAAGAGAAATTTGATACATAAATGAAATGTGTAGAATTTTTTTTTGAAAATTTATGATGAAAATCTAGTATGGCCACAAATATATTAGCAGTTAAGTAACTTTTTTCAACATAAAATCTTTTGAGACTTATTTTCACATAACCCAAAAAATTACATTTTGCAAATGCTGTAATGAAAACCTTCTATGACTTGGTAGTTTCCCATTTACAACATAAAAATGAAGTATGTTGTTAGATAAAAAGTTGAATCCTAAATAGACTAGTTGAATGGTCTGAGCGATTTCATCATTGCTTATTTGGAATTCAAACCCAAACCCCTTGATGATGATGGTGCAATAAATAGTCCACAACTGTAGAAAAATCCTTAAAGGTTCTTACTATTGCAGGTGATTGGAGTGAAATATCAAGAAAATGAATGAAGTTTTTGGAGATCATAATTAAGAGAACATAATTATCAAAATATTTCAAGCTTGTTTATATTTTTATTCAAAATAAAAGTTTTAAATGGACTATTTAGAGCAGAAGTATATGATCTATATAAATTTTTATATTTATTGTAAAATTTTTGAGTTACATTCTTCACTTATAAGTACAAATTTCCACTATCACCCTCCGAAAACTTCCATCTTATTATGAAATAAAAATGTATAATATTAAATCATATATTTTTGCACTACTTTTGAATTTGGAACTAATTAATTAGGTTGTATTTATTTAGATTTGTTTGCACTAATATTGTCGTACATTATTTTATGTCTTTGACTGTTAAGCCATAGACATTGGTAGAATGTAAGCAATTAAACTAATATCAATCCATAAAAAATGTGGATGGACATATCCAATATATAACATATCAATGGTAATATATTTGTGCCAATCATTTAAACATTTGTATTTAATAAATCATATGTTTAAGAAATAATATTTTTACTAGTATGAAAATATAATAAGTATTATAATGGACAATTATAATAACGCAAGTAAACTAACATCATCACTCATATAAAATCCACATTATCAAACATAAGGTAATAATAATATTTCATGCCTCAATACATATAAATTACATCATATCAGAACATGTATACCATAACAAAAATTTAAAAAATTAAGCACTGTGAAAGTAGAAGTCTCACACTAATTCTACTTTTGGGTATCAACCTTTTATGCTAAAGTTGGATTTGTGTAAATCTGATGGCAAAGATCCATAAAACTAAATTGACCAAATGGAGATTTTATTATCTACACAAGGATCCATATGGGAAAATAGTTATAATGGCATCCTGGTATCTATAACAAAAGCAACTCGTTTGGTATTGATGGCCATGTGCTCAAAATAAAAAGAACTTTAATATTACTGAATAAATTTTTATGGAGTAGCTATCTACACTTTATGGTATCAATTTATTGGATAACCACTTCAACCAATTGGAAAATTGATACGATCCAGGATTTGTTCAACAATTTTAGACCTTTTCCTTTAAAGTGGGTAATGTTACAGAGGAAAACATCAAAGACTTATTTCCATAAAAATTGAAGGACCACATTCAACATGAGGTACAGTTATTGGCTCCACCTTATTTATCTGAGTCTATTACCATGGAAAGAAGATTAGATAAAAAAATTTAACTATTATCAGGTATGTATTTACTAATAGTAAATATAATAATCCACTGACATGGTCTTTTCCTCAACTAACTAGATTAATGCCTCAACAAATTGATGAAAAAATAGAAATATAATTATTTTTTAACTATGATATAAAATATAGTACATGATAAAAATGTGTGAAAACAAAACTATTCTACATTGAATGAGTAGCTAGGGAAGAATAAGAACAATAAATTCAAGTTAAATAAGAATGAAAGGAAGTGTCAGAAGATCCACATTTGAATATCTCTTGCCATGTGCTCTCAAACTGTGTTAATAATCCAAGAACCCTTAAGGTAGTGTGATTTATGAATAAATCAAAATTGAGAGTGATGATTGACTCAATAAGTAATCAAAATTTAATTATTAATAAATTGATTACACATTTTATTCTTATATTTATCTAGCTTCATAATTTCAGGTCATGATTATGGATGGGAGTACAATTAGTTGTTCAATAACATGTAATAGTATTAAATTCAATATGGGGACTATCTCTTGAATAAACTATGTTTTTCACTCCCATGGGGGGAGCATACATAGTTTTAAGAGTCCAATAGATAATAACCTTAGGCAAGATAGAGACAAATTTATTGGACTTATCTACGCATTTTCAATTTGAGGGAAATAATATTTAATTGAGAGTGTTACAAATTTTTTTCCAAAGATGGTAAACTATCATCAAATGCAAAAGCTAACTAAAAAAGGATTCATCTAGGTTTTTTGCACAATCAATTTAATTCAAATAAAAAATGTTAAATGTGCCAACACGACATAGTCTTTAGGAAAATATGGATAAGTATTTAGTAGTTGTGGGGAATTTTTGAAAGGTATCACTTATAAAAGAGTTTGTGTTCATGATATTCAACTAGTAGCAGGAATCCAACTGCCCAACTTTTGGCCTTACAGGTATCTATATGTTCAGAAGAATGAGTTTAATAATATGGTACATGCAATGTTGTAAGTAGGTATTATTAGTCATATTCAAAGTCCATGATCATCTCTAATAGTGATGGTGTTTAATGGTGATGGTAATTAAGAAGGATAAAAATTAGTGTATGTGTTTGGACTACAAATAACTCAATAAATTCACCATCAAAGATACATTTCTTATTCCTAGAACTAATTATTTTCTAGATGAGTTAAAGATAAATGTTTATTTTACAAAACTAGATCTTAGATTTTGACCTCATCAAATCAAAATTAGAGACAAAAATATTTTAAAAAAATTCAGAACACACGATGGCCATTATGAGTTTCTTGTGATGCATTTTAGTCTTAAAAATTCCTCTTATAGTTTTAGAGTTTTATGAATTCCATATTGAATTTATTTTCTGTAGAAGTTAGTATTGGTGTTCATTGATGATATATTTATCTACTCAAAACATGGGGGGACCATATGCACCATGTTGATCAAGTTTTAAAATCTCTCAAGAAAAATCAAATTTATGTAACACTTTTTAAGTGTGCCTTTGGAGTCAAGAAGGTGGAGTAATTGGTTCATATTTTCTCTCTAGAAGGATTCAATGTGGTTCTTCCCAAGATCAAGGCCATGACAAAGTGGAAAATACCTAGAACTCTCAAGAATCTACACAAATTTTTAGGACTTACTAAATACTATCACAGATTTTTCAAAAAAATATAGTATTGCATAAAACCACTCATAACTATATTTAAGGATTTATTCTAATGCAATGCGATAGTGGCCAAGGCATTTGATAAGTGTAAGGAAGCCATTTGCACCACTCAAGTTATCAAAACTCATATTTTTTATAAAACTTTCATTATAGAATGTGATGTGTCAAAGAATGGTATGGATGTATTCCTCATGCAATTTAGTAGACCCATTTCGATTGAAAGTGTCCAAATCAAAGGTAATAATTTACTAAATCCCATTCATGAAAATGAAATGTTGGATATGCTTCATTCACTCAATCAATGAAGGCCTTATCTAATGGGAAGTCATTATAAGGTAAAGATGAATCAGGATAATCCATAATACTTATTAGAGGTTATCATTAGAATAAAACAATAAATGGGTAATGAAGATGTTGATGTATGATTTTAAAATAATCTATAAGAAAGGGAAGAAGAATGTAGTGGAAAAATCAATTTTAAAGAGGGATGGAAACATAAGAGTCTTTGTTGTGTGTCATGTACATATTTTAGGTGGATTGGTGGATGAGGCAAGGTCTAAATAGAAACACAAGACATATAGTAAAAAAATCATTCAAAAAATTCAACAAGATCAAGTCACTTTAGATAAAAGTAGGTGGTAAGGGGGCATCATGTGGTATTAGGATAGGTTATACCTTTGCAATAATTCAAACCTAAAGTATACGGTTATTTAATATCTCCATTATTCTTCTGTAGGTGGACATTTAGGATTATTGAAGACTTATCATAGAATCAATTAGGAATTTTTTGGGTATAGACTCAAGGGTGATGTTCATAATTTTATGGTAGAACATGTTTGACATGTCAACAAAATAATTGTGAGACAATTAATACTCCATGCTTTTTGCATCCTTTATCTATTCCTAGCTAGCAATAGGAGGAGGTCTCCATAGATTTCATTATGGGTTTGCCAAAGTCTAAAGGGAAGAGAGTTATCATGGTATTCACTGATAGACTCATAAAATATTCCTAATTTTTGCCTTGTCACATACTTTTTTAGCAAATGTGGTAACATTAACATTTATGGAGACAATTCAAAAGTTACATGAGACCATAAAGATTATAGTAAGGAATGTGACCCCATATTTATTAGTAATTTTTAAACTAATTTAATCTCTTGTTTAGTTACTCAATTGGCTCATAGTTATTAATATCATCCCTAATTTATTGGGAAAACAAAGGTGATTAGCAAGTGTTTCAAAGGGTATCTTTGTTGCTATACTTATGATAAACAAGCACAATAGGTTAACTAGCTACTAGTAGTAAATTGGTGGTATAAATCTTCTTTCCATACTCTTCCAAAATATCCCCATTTATGAATTTTTATTGATATCATCCACCATATTGCACTTCATTCTTGAAAAGGAGACCAATATTTTGATTCGTCAAAGATCATATTAAAAAAAACATGTGGTATATTCTAGTCTCATGGAGAACTTATCCATGTCATAAAATTGAATGAAATAAGAATCTGGTTAGCATAAGAGTGAAAGATATTTTGAAGTAGGAAATTACATTTTTCTCAAGTGGTAGTAGTATAAACAACTATCCTCAAATAAAAATACAAGAATAATAAAGTGTCACCAAAGTATTATGATCCTTGTTAGATCTTCCATAAAATTAGGAGTGTGGCCTAAAAATTGGATTTATTTGAGTCAACAAAAATAAATTTTGTATTTCATGTTTCTTGTTTGAAGAAAGTCACCAATAAAAATATTCTATCCTAAAAAGAATTACTAGATCTTGATAAGGAGGGAAGAGTCATCTTGGATCCTGAAGAAATTCCCCAAACATGCACTAAGAGGCTATGAATGACAATGGCCAAATATTATCTTATCAAGTGGAGGAACTTTCCTAGAGAATATGAAACACACGAAGATGGGTATTTTTTTTTAAAATCATCCACTATTGGTAAATATTGATGACAATGCTTATTTGAAGAGAGGCGCATGATATTATTTTATCCCATGATGTGTACTAAGATATTTTTGGAGGGCATATGGTTTGCATAACCTTTGACTTAAGTATTTTATAATTTATATGTTAGAGAATTAACATTATTTGGGTCCTTCCTATAGTATTTTAGGTTTATCTTAAGTTTTATTTATATGTGCATTTATTGTATTTATAAATGTGCACTTCATCCTAACCTTTTGAGGTGTCACTCACCTCTCTAGCTCACTTGTTAGATTTGGAGTTACTCTCACATTTAACTCCTTCCTCTACATGGCATACACATTCTTATTATTTTTAATAGGATTATGGATACTTGGCAAGCATGTTGAAACTTGCTCATGTAACTCATTTTCCCTCCCAACTCTATTTAAAGACCTTTCCTCTCTCAATCTTCAATAGATTACAATCTTGCTCTTGAATCCTTGTGATACTCTTTTGGCTTAAGGCCATTCTCTCTGTCTCTTTATGTGTGTGTGTGTGTATCTAAACTTCTACTTGATATGTACTTGGATATTCATTGTTGCAAGACTTTCAGTATATTGTAGAGTATTTATCCATTTGACGGCTTCCTCACTTATCAAATCTCTCACCTCAACTTTGTGGTTTGCTTTCACTTCAAGGTAACATTGTTCCTTAAGTTTTTTCATTGATTATTCAACATTTTAATTCAATATTTCTAAATATTATTTCATGATATCAGAGTATGTTTCTCTTTTGAATTTTAAATTTGAGTTCTACATGTTTTTTGAAGGAAAATTTTGATTATTTTTACAAGAGTTTGCACCCTTACATCTTATTTTTATCCTCTTTCTCTATTTTAACATAACTTTTATCCTTTTTCTCATATTTAAAATATAATGTGCATTTCAAGTTACTCTAAAAAGGAAGATTTTTAGTTTTTTTAATCTAGTTGCACAAATAAAATATGTTATTTCTTCTTTTTGTTTTTAAACTTTTCACATTAAAAACCCGTCTAAAAAAGAGGCCATATATTTTTCTTGAAAATTTTTGTTTCTAAAATTTTTCTAGGTTTTGCTAATTTGTATTTTAAGAATATAATATTAATATTTTGAAAAAATAAGATCACTATTTTTATAAATCATCAAAAATGTACTTGTTAATTTTTCTTAAAAGAACATGTTTAAAAAAATTTGGATTTTTTAATTCTTTAGCATTTTTCTCACTTTGCTTTTCAATACTTTTCAAAATCAATATTTTTTTTTAAATTATTTTCATTTAAGCAAAATAAATTCAAAGATTTTTGATGATATCTACATTAGTTTAAAAATTAAAAAAACCAATTAAAGTCTTTACATCAAGTTTTAAGTCTTATTTCAAACTAAGTTTAAATTTTTTATAAATTTGTAGTTTATTTTGCAAGCAAATTTTAGTATTTTTTGCATGGACTTACATTTATAAGGTAATTGATCTAATTCTTTTCAACTTTGCTTTAATTCTAATAGTTTTTTAAGTAAATAAATTTAGTTCAAAATCTTATTATTCACATTTTTTTTTGTCATGGGTATTTTTCATCTTTAGAAATTTGGTTGAGATGCATATCTTTAAATATTCTTTGGATCAATCAATGTTTCTATTAATTATTTTTTTTAATGATATCTAAATTTATATCTTTTTGTCTCATGGTTTTTTAAAGTGATAATTTTTTTAGTTTTTAAGAAAATTATGCAAACTATTTATTTTAAAAATGATGAAATAACTACTCTTAAGAAATAAATTACATGTCAAAATGACACATTAAATATATTACAAACCTTTTTTATTGAGAAAATGCAAACTATGTAATTTTATATTGACATTTTAAATTATAAATTTATATCTTTTACACATGACACTAACTCTCATAATGGTGAAAAATATCATGCTTCTTAAACAACTACAACTTTTTTGAACACTTCTTCTACCAACACCAACTTAAATATTATGAATTCTATGGGCTATTTGGGTGGTGGGATTTGTAAGTATGAATATGATATTATTTAACCTATTTTAATTAAATCTAATGTAAATTGTAAAGGTCTTGATTTTGATGAATCAACATCTTCTCATGTAAATTTGATATCTTATTGTCCTCTTCATCAAAGGACTTATAATGTAACTTCTTTTAATTATACTACTTGAAATACTCATGCTATGGTTAAAATTACTAAACCTTGTGCACATTGTAAAAAACACAGATATCTCATCTCTAAATATTAAAAATTACATCCATGAAAATCTTGTGGTAAGTCTACTCATTACATTTTGCATTGTTGAAAAACAAATAAATCTCCTACCTCTAAAGTTAACACTATTTAGATTCCTAAAAATAATGGATCTTCTAAAGACTTTGATATGCCTTATTGTGATAATTCTTTCATTGCTTCATATAGAATATATTTTGCAAGTGGCATATCTTCTTAATTCAAAATATTTCATGCATTCTTTACTTTTTATTTCAAAGGAAATATGTTTTTTTTATATTTTTTTTGACTTTGATATGTGTTATGGTTGTAATGTGTATGCATTATCTAAATTAAGAATTGAAACCATTGAACCTAAACACATACATGTTATAACACATACACATTATATATAGTCAAAGGAACATGTATGCATTATATATAGTTAAAAGAACATGTACACATTATAAAATGTATGTGATCTTATTGCTTTGCCAAAAAAGATGGAAAAAGATATACAAGAAGATAACATTTACATGAAGTCCATATTAACTAAAATAAATTTTAAGTATAAGGAATATAAATGTAAACTTATAAATGTAGCAATATAAATATAAACTTACAAAAATATAAATGTAAACATATAAATGTAACAATATAAATGTAAAATTATACTTTAAATTTATTTTAGTAAATATAAGAAATTAGGGTCACTTTGCATATGATAGAGTTAGTCTCATGTCAACACACCTTACGATGTGTAAGATAGTTTTTTAAAATCCAACATGATCATTACTTAGACATTTTCAGGGTCTCGGTATTGAACTTAGGGATTTTAGGGCATAAATTTTACAATTGATATCTATTTTTGATAAAGTTAGTCATTTTTTTGTTTTTATGCCTTCAAAATTGATTTTTAGCATTTCTAGGGGTCCTAAGTTTGTCAAAATTGAAAATTTCAAACCACCCACTTCGTACTTGATCTAAAGTGGTGTGATTGGTGTAGTATAGATCATATTGATGACCTACACACATTAAATGACCACTTTGTATTAATTTCACTTACTTATCACCCCTCCCTCATCCCTGATAACTTCCTACTCATTCCTCATCACCCCTAGTCACTCTCTCCTCATTCCTCATTATCCCTAATCACTCCCTCAATGACCATCACTATCCCTCATTAGATATAATCACTCCCTCATCATCCCTAATTACTCCCTCATTTATTCTCATTATCTCTTATCATGCATAATCATTCTCTCCTCATCCTTCATCATCCCTAATCACTCTTCCATTAACCTTGACCATCCCTCATCATCCCTAATCACTCCCTCCTCATCCCTTATAATCCAAAATCATTCTTTCCTCATCCCTCATCATTTATAATTTCTTCCTCCTAATCCCTTATCATCCCTAATCAATCTCTCATCATCCCTCATCATCCTTAATCACTCCCTCATTAAACTTCACCATCCCTCATCATATTTAATAACTCCCTTATCATCCCTAATCACTCCATTGACCATCACCATCCCTAATCACTCCCTCCTTATCCCTAAAAATCTATAATAACTTTTTTCTCATCTCTCATCATCCCTAATCACTCTTTTATTGACCCTCAACATCCCTCATCACTCCATCATTGACCCTCACCATCCATCATCATCCCTAATCACTCTCTCATCATATAATGTAAGTAGGCCTCTTATAGGTTTTAATTATCTAGGTATTATAGATCTTTTTAGGATTTTTAGCCTTTCTTACTTGTTTCATGCCACATATTTAACTCCTTAAACTAACACTAGGTTCTTATACTCTAAATTTTATTACTCACTCAATAAATATGGTTTATTCATTTGAAGTACACCACCTTTGCATGATACAACAAACATGATATTTTCTCAAGGCTTTACTTTTATTTTTATCCTCTTTACTATAATTCAGTCCCCTTTGACTATTATTGTAATTTTGAACACATATTTTAACCTATTTTCACTTATTTACATTCCTAGTGACAATATCCATCAAAACATTGATCTATGTCCATAGGAACTTAATTCATGTAGACACCACAGAGTTATGTCATATCAGACCTTGTTTATTAGGTCCATCACCCTTTATATACAATATTTAACTCAAAAATGACTCTTGATGTCCCCAATAAGATTCTTGTATTTGATTTGACATTATCTAAACTATCACATAAGCTTATTCTATTCTTTATACTTAAGTTTTACAAAAATGTAATAAAACATGCTTTCTAGCCCTCTCACTTAGGTTTGATATATTGTTCAAGGGTTTATGGATCCAAAATCATATTAAATGTCATAAAAATGACTTTATTCATTCATTTTCACATTACACATGACAAGGAACACATTCTACAGTTTAATACAACATTAATTTTCAAGAGACTTTAAAAGACTACACCTTTAGCCTTGTTTTAGGCCTATTTGAGGTATGTTGAAAAAAACATGGTCATGAATATATTTTATTCTAGGAATTTTCAAGTTTTTAAACTACATGGATCAAATGATAAACATCCTTAGATACCTATTTATAAAATTTTAGAGGTTTCTAATCATATGATAGAAAGATATATGAGTTTTTATTTACTAAACCTAAGTTAAGGGTTTACACAATCCTCCAAAAACCTAGACCTAAACTCTACACTAGACCTAGAGACCTTTTTCCCACCTCTCCTTCATTCTTCACTTTCTTATTAGTTTCTTGTTAGATGTCTTCTATGCTTATCATATATTAACTAATGTCTAAACTTGGTCTCTTTTATGTTTCATGCACTTAAGCCTCTCAACAACCTATGACTTATACAAAACATGATTGTTTTAGCCTTCCACCTATGTTGGATGATAATATATAGGTTTGAAGATATATTTACATTAATTTTAAGGTTAAGCGATAATTACAACATATCACTAGACCTTAATAACCTTTACCATGTATAAAGTGTGTATCTAGAGCCCCGAGATAGAATAAATAGGTAGGAAAGAGAGAAAAGAGTGGTATGAAATTGTGTGTGTGTGTGTGTGTGTGTGTGTGTATACACACACACATACATACATACATATGTGTGTGTGGGTGTGTGTGTGTGTGTGTACGTACACACACACACACACACACACATTTATGTATGTGTGTGTGTGTGTGTACACACACACACACACACATAATAAATAGGTAGGAAAGAGAGAAAAGGGTGGGATGAAATTTTAGATGTGTGTGTGTGTGTGTACACACACAGACACACACACACACACACACACACACACACACACACACACACACACACACACACACACACACACACACATAAGTATGTATGTGTGTATGTGTGTATGTATGTATGTATGTGTGTATATACATATATGTGTGTGTGTGTGTGTACACACACACACACACACACATATGTATGTATGTATATAGGATTTTGGGAGGAGAGGAACTGTGAAAAATCTAGAAGAGGGATGGGACACAAAGAGTTAGAAATGGGACTACCACAACATGAAGTTTCTTAATAGTATTCATCATCTTAAAAAGTTTTTATAGATTTGAAAATTGAACAAAAATCTTTGTATGCCCTTTTATAATTTTTATTAGGGAATTATAGATGAGAAACAAGGGAAGGATACTTTTAATACTAGTGTTAACATGGGGGGGTTGCATGCGTGCATGTGCAAGTTAGGGGGGATGAAAAAAGATGCAATGAAGTGGAAGGAAATGATAAAAAAGGTAGTTGCATATGGAGGATCTTCTCAAACAAATTTTTAATAATCTATGAGTGAGATTCATAAGTTTGAGATGGCAAGAAAGGGTGTAAAAATTTTAGTGTTCATCATCTGATGTTGATTATCTATTTCAATTTTGGAGTGAAAATATCAATCATAGAAACAAGAATTAACACTAAGGAGGAACATTAGTAAAAATAGGGTTTAATATTTTTGTGCTTGATGTTTTAGATAATTGCTATATTGGTTTTGTTTCAAAAAATATAGAATGGGTAGGTGATGGTTATCATTTTTATTTTTGTATAATAATAGCTTCTCAAATATTATGAATCATGGTCTTCTCACAAAAAGGTACGTAGTACCTCTTATGATTATGATAATTAGGATAATAATAATCATTTTTACATAGTTGAGTAATCCTTTTGGGTTAGTTCCTTTAAGGATTTCTCAATTTTTCAAATGTGGTGAGAATTAAGAGTTTTTAAATATTTTAATCTAAATAATTTGAAACAAAGTAAATACTTAGCTTTGGTACTTATCATAAGCTTCTTATTATAATTTACATAACTAAAAAGAAGACTCAACACATTTTATTTATGGATAAATAATTCAAACAAATAAAAAATGTTATAAAATAACCTTAAATAGATATTAGAAAGTTAGATTTGATATGATGCATTTTTAAACATGATGTAAAAACCCTTCTGATCGAATAATGGAATATCATGCTATATTTTTTTTGAGTGAATCCAAGTTATCCTTCCAAAAATATTCCTATCTAATCTCAACACATTCATTCACAAATACAATTAGTATGGATTAAGTTCAATAACATCAAAAAAATTGACATTCTAACTTATTCATGTAATTAGATTAAAAATCACCCAATTCTTTTCAATTTAACTCAACATTATTACATTACATGTTTTTATAATTCATCCATCTAAAAAATTAGAATATACACATTTATATAGAATCATAGTATGCATTCACAATAAGTGACTAAGTACAATAACTGAATTTAGCATTTCTATTTATATTACAAGTACAACTTTAAATCATGTCTACATATTTAATAAGCATAGTAAATCAACTTTTATCCAAAAAATTACATTTATTATGATATCCAATCAGACCTAATCTCATAGTCATATCAAATTAACAACTTACGATGTGTACAACATCAATACATTCATTATTTTAATAATACATGATTTCATATTTTCAAATAACAATACCATATATTATATTTTTTATCCAAGATATTCCTACAAGAGTAAGTGTTTATAAAATAATCCATTCAAACACTGAAGATCATCACTACTACAAAGTACTATGTAGAAAGAGGACTAGCATCATCAGAATAATATACCTCCAACCACATAGCCTTTCGGACCCCCTGCAGACGTCTCATTTTTGAAATGACCATATACTTCATGATATTGATATATTAAAATCCATAAAAATAAAGAGAAAAATGTGTATACAATTCATATTGTAGCTAACTCCACATAGCATAAAAAAAGTCTTGACAATGAACTAGAACATTATTGATACATACGTAGTATATTTGCTTATGGACACAAGAACTAGAAGTAAATAATTCCACCTCAATATATATAAAATTAGTAATCAATTCATAATTATAGATTCAAGATGAAACTAAGTATTTCCACAATCCATATAGTGTTCACATTCCTAAGTCCACAAACATAACCATGCCCATGTTTCCTATTAACAATCAACAATGTATTGATATTCATACAAACACTCATAGCTCATAATGAAAATAATATTTGAGAAGTGTGATAATGATAATGCATCATGTTAGTGTCCCATTAATATGCCCTTAACCAATAGTGCATCTAGGGATATGTGTGGCCAACATATGGCTTACACATCTTCATATTAGCTTGTTATATTTATTGATGTTCTTTGTATGGTTGGCCTATAGAATAACCATAGCTAAGTAGAGTGTATATATATATATATATATATATATATATATAGAGAGAGAGAGAGAGAGAGGAGGTAGTGGTTAGTATTTTATCATCATATTATGAATTCTATTCTTATTGCATTGTTGTAGAGGTTTCCCCCTTAAAGTGGCTCAGTCATAATATTTAAGCATTTTGCTCTTTTGCCAATTGTTATTGTGGATCTACTTATTCTTATCTTAATTTTGACATATATAATTCTATTATTACAAATCATTTAAATAATTTCCTTACAAGTGGTGTTAGATATTTGATTTGAACAAGTTTCTATAGTGTAATTTTTTTCTTCAGATCTAGCATCATGAGCACTAGAATGTCGAAAAAACATAACTCGTGATCTAGGCAGAATTAATTTTTTATTCATCACCATAGTTTTATTCATGAGTTTTTAAAAAAAAAAAAAAAGTCTATTATTATTTTTTACCTTGTACAAATTATCAATCATTGGATTCATCTCTATGAGATGATTGCAATGGTATATTCTACTTGTATACTTTTTTGAGTCAAAAGTTTTCACCCATACACACAATAATAGTAGTTGGTTTTATCTCAGTGAGATGATCATAATGGTGTATTCCATTGGTATATTTTTTAGGGGTTGAATCCCTCTTAGGGTTTATGCATAATTTTTCCAAACACTTAGAGATGTGAGAAAGGGTAAGAAACCCCCAAAATTCCTCACAAGCATGACATGGAATATGAAACTTCTGACCCATATATTTCAGAGGTAGTTCAACAATATAAGTCAAAATTGTAGGGCATGATGAAAAAGATGATTTTGATACAGTTCAAGGGGACATTATAGTTTTGAGAGGTAAATTGGATAGCATGAAGTATCAATTAATATAAAAATCTAGGAAATTAGTTAACTTGTTAGCTTAGCCATTGTAAAATAATCCTCCGCCACTTTAGTTTGGTTCTCTTACTCCAAATAATACCAATACCAATTATGGCCCTAAGCTGAGGTTGCCAAAAGTGGACTTGTGCAAGTTTGATGGTAATGATCCACTCACTTGGTTCACTCAAATTGAAAATTTATTTTATCTACATCAAAATCCATATTCACAAAAAGTGGTTATGGCGTCTCTCTATCTAGAACCTGAGCCATTCAAATGGTATCATTGGTTGTGTGCTCAAAATAAAAAAGGGTGTCCCAATTTCATGGTCAATGTTTTTTGAGTTAAAACTCCACTATCACAACAATGACTCTAAAAATTACTTCAACTAACTATCCAAGTTGTGCCAAACTAGGACTATTAAGGATTACATTAATCAATTTTAGAATCTCTCCTTAGGTGTGGTAGACATCATGAAGGAAAATCTGACTGATCTATTTATCGGTAGCCTTAAGATAACATCCAATTATAGGTTTGCATGTTTCATCCCAAAACTATATCTGAGGCCATACCAAAGGCGTGCATGGTTGAGGAAAAAGAGCTGATCAAACAAAGACCTTTTACCAATGTTCATGAATGCACCTTTCCATCCCCATCATTTCATTAGCCTACCAAATTGACACCTCAACAAGTGGAATACAAGCATGAAAAATGTTTGTGTCTTGAAGATTTTCAACCTACTATTTACAGTCATGCACTTTTAGGCATTAGTACTCCTCAAACTCTTAAGGTGGTGGGTTTCTTGAAGAAATAAAAGGTGATTATGTTAATTGGTTTTGGGAGTACACATAACTTCATCAATACTAAGTTGGTTGATCATTTAAATTTTTTCAATTACCTAACTCTAGAATTTCAAGTCATGATTTTAGATGTGGTACGGTCAACTATTCTGGCATAGTCCCAATAATTTGCTCAATTCTTGCAATTAGCTCCTTATCATCTTCCAAGAGTCTTCCCACATCATTGTGCCAAGCACTCAAACTTTGAACTTTATCAACCACAATTCTCAAAATTATGCTCAAGTCTCCTAAACTAATGGTTTTGAATCTTGGGATCTGTTTCCTTACTTGAATGTTGAGAAGTTGGGCTATTTTATCCTTCGAGCATTGTCATTGGGTACCAAGCTCTTAGCTAATGCACATTTCCCCTCTAATTCACTCTACCATGGTTTCATTATTTTGAGTGCCTCAAACATGTCATAAAATGACTCATCAAGCATTTTGGTCATTACCTCAAGCACTGATAGAATTATGTGTGTTTGCAACTTTTCCTTTTATTTTTCCAAATTTAAGATCTTTTGCTTCATCCCTTGGACTCTAGCTTTGGCCTGTGTTGACTAGGCCTCAATAAATCTTTCCACATCCTCTTCATGAATTGATGCCTCACCAAGATATTGGCCTCCCATAGGGGTTAATCCCAAAAAGGGATCTACATTTTAAAAGGTGAATTCCTATGGTCCAACTATAGTTATCCTTATTGTAATCCTTTCTAATCCAATTATTTTAGGGTTGAATTAGATGGTAGTGATTGGCTTCTTGAATTTGGGAGGTTCTAGGACCTCTACACTTGAGCTATTAGATGCCCCTGGGGCATCCATCTTCCTACCTTTTATTCCTTAGGGGACCACAATTCTTGTCTTCTTGATCTTTCACCATAGCTCTAATCCATGGCTTTATGTCATCTTGTATCTCAACATAGTTAACTCTTGTCATGGCCCATGAATGAGAAAAAGAAGGATTTTTTTGTAACTTTCAATAAATGAACTAGTCATGAATGATTGGTCTATGAAATGGGAATTCATCATTGAAGATATTGATTTCACTGGTGGGGTGAGTGAAATTCAATCTTGGTCTCTTCATTGGTCTAATGGGGACCAATACTAGCTCTACCTTCCTCTTTTCTTGGGATGCCATAAGGGCAATCTCTTGTCATTTATCTTCCTTGGTCTCCTCTCCTCTATCTGACTCATAGGAATCTACAAGTTCTTTAAGGGAACCCTCAAGTGTTTCTTCTAGCTCCAAGGATATCATATCCACATATTTTACTAGACAAGGTGGGGGCCCCTCCCTAGGTCTCTCTTTGAATCTTCTCCCAATTTCTCCTTGCCCTTGCCTTGTTTATCTTGATTTTGCATAATTTTCCCTTGAGGTTATGGTCATGGTTGTTTTACCTGGGGCTACTCTTGGGTTATCCCAGATGGTCCAGTTAGTAAGTGATATTGTAAAAGATACATTTTTCATGCTTCCTTTGATGGTTTGTCATCCTTGATTAACATGGGTTAAAGCTTGATGTTGTGTCCTTGAGTCCTATCTAACACCTCTTCATAATTCTTAGCCTTGATGTATATAGTGTCATGAACACCAAGTTTATGTACATACTAAGGATTTGGGAGCTTCTTGCCCTTCAAGTGGCTAGTGACTATACCCTTAATATCCCACATATTAATTTCATCAAGTTGAAAACTAAATGAGTCCCAATGTTTAGCCATGGTTTTAACCTATTTCCAATCTTGAAGTATGTCTTTCCAATGATTAGAGGGAAGGGGTAGAGAAAACCTTTGTTATTTTCTTTACAAGTGCCACCAATGCCATGCAAGAACTAAGAAGAAATTTCTTGCTTAGCTAGTTTTCTAGGAATGTATATTGGCAACCTACAAGGATGGGACATGATCCCCTCAATCCTCATGACCATGTAGTTAGGGTAATAACAGATGTCACCCATCAATTCAATATACTTCTTGATTAGGGGGTGGAGCCTAGGCATGGGAACCACAGTGATGGTTTCAACTATGGATGGATAAACACAATCACAAATATACTGCATGTGATTCTTATAATGAAAGATATGCAATTTGGAATAGTGGCATGAAATAGTAGTTTTTCCATCTAGGGACCAATTCCTAATACCAAGGAAGTTGATTGAGGCAAGAAAGGCATCTAACAGGTATGACATCATGTAAAATTGCTTGGAGGTATTCCTTTTAATGGAAGTGAACTACTTGGTGAGGAAGACACTGATTAAATCTCCAATTGGAGGGATAATCTTTTCTTCCACCATGAAATGTACAAAGGGAACCTAGATTTATTTCACATAGGTGGTGGAGGGGGCTCCAAAGGCTCAGCTCAATAGGTTCATTATGACCCTAATTCCCTCCTTGAATTAGAATACTAATATTATTCCCTCAAAGTCCCTGAAGATGTGAGGGCCCTGGTGTAGTGAGGGTCTAAGGATAGAGTCCAAGTCATGGTTTCTTGTCCACTCTTTGATCTTAGATAAATCCACATGGGGAAGAGGGAGCTTATAATATTTCTCAAATGCTATAAGAGAAATATATGCTATTTATTTTGAATTTACCTTTATGATAATCCATTCATTATAAATTATACAATCAAAAAATATGGGGGCAAAGATGTCTATATAGTGTAATATCTCAAGTTTTTCTGTTACATGGTGAAGGCCAGCCATTTGGACTACAACTAGGTCATAGTACTTCCTGCTTGTGATGGTGATTTTTTGTTCTTCCTTATAAATGGGTGGTGACTCCTCTACCATGAAGAAGAGATCAAACCAATTCTTAATGCTTAGGATATTTAGGGTTGTAAGGTCTAATTTGGTATCTTTGAATAATGACCTTCATTGTCTATCAACAAGTAGAGTTTTATCTCTTCCTTCAATTGATGTTTGTGAGTTACCATTGTCTCTATTCTTGCCTATTGCTCACACCATATTATAAATGATCTTTATAGAAGCTCTTTTGTGCCCTAAAACACAATCAAGCTCTCTTTTAATTGAATTATAACCAATTGAGTCTATTTGGGTTGCTTTTATGTAGGGTTTAGGGTTTTGGAGCTTTAATGGTGAAATATATCTAGGCTTTGGCTTATACATGCCTTGGATTTGATTTGGACCTTTGCCTTCATACCTTTGCTTTTTTGAGCCCATAAGATTTTTTATTTTATCTTTTTCTACTTGTGTAGTGCCCATGTGGTATTGGTCTGGACCTTTCACAACATTTTTCATAAATGCATTTTGAGCACTAGCCATTGGCATTTAAAAATGCCTCTTTTATTTCACTTTGTTAGATCAAAATCCAAGATTAGCATGAGCTATTAATTTTAATTTGGGCCCTTGCCTATGATTGGCTCTTTCTATTGAAAACCGGATGGTCATAAACTTAGCTTCCTTGTGTGTCCTTCCCATGCTCCAAATCTTATGTTAGTTCTTTACTGAATGAGTATTGGCCATGCGATGAGCTTTCATGCCTTTGAAAATTCATGAGCACCTTCCAATCATTAGATTATCTCCCAATGATGAAGTAAGAACCGTCAAATCATTATGTCAGCTCTATCTTGAATAGGTCTTCACTACATTTCAAACTCACAGGTTCTAGAGCCTTGTTGAAAAGTCTATGGGAGCCTTCACGTCATTGGATCAAAATCTAGTGATGAAGTATGAACCATTGATTTGTAGAGATGCTTGAAAATTAAATTAGCACAATATTAATATCATGACTTAGGCTTAAGTCCTTTAAGCTAAGGTTTTTTTAATTATTAAACACAAAATGAACCTTAGACTAAGTGGTTTATGCCTAAGTTTTCTGATTTATATGTAAGGGGGCCATGGTGTAAATATTCTAGGCCAATGTTTACACCATGTTTAATAAACACAGTATAAACATTGGTCTAAAATATTTATGCCAAGGCTTATAGAATATTCTCAAAAGGATCAACATGACATAATGGTCCAATAACAAATAATATTTTATTATATTGACAAAACACATTAAAACCTTTAGCTAGAAGCATTTAGTCTAAATTATATGTTGTAAGAACTCTCTTTTTTAAAATAAGACTTAGCATAAGTCTATAGTTTAAATTTCATGATATTTAAACAAAATGCCATAGGGAACTTAAAGTATAGATTTAGGGTAGATTTATTTTATGTATATTTAGATTATAAGACCATTTTCATATTTTGAAAATTGAGGATTTCTAGTGTGTGAGCATTTTTTGAGCACTTCCCTTAGATTGTAAAGCCATTTTTGAACCTTCTAGTAAGATTTTAAAATGCATTTTGACCCTAAGCATAATAATTCATTAGATTAAATTTGACGGTCTCATGGACATCAAATATGTCCTCACAAATATCAAATGACATTTGTACTAACGTTAATTTTAAACTAGTGAAATTTTTAATTTAATGGGCTTAGATTTGATGGTCACATAGATGTCAAGTGATGGTCGCATGAACATCAATTTTAAGCTAGTGAAGTTTCTAATTTGATGGGCTTAAAGTTGACAATCATGCCAATGTCAAATACATCCTTCCGAATGTCAAATGATGATCTCACGAACGTCAATTTTAAGATTATCAAATTATTATGACCCAATGTGAGAATGCCACTTAGCACATCATAGGGCCTCCTAAGATCTTGGACCTAATTTGCTCCATTAGATCAAAATTTGTAGTGAAATATCAACCATCGATCGTGATCTGAGAGCTTGCTCATGATTGGTTATTTTGTCAGGTGGGATCCATTTGTCTTTGGTCACTGAATGCAAGGGTGTCATGTGTCAATCATTTAAGCCTTATATAACCCTTTGACTTTTCAACTACACCTCACTTCATCTGATTGGGAGGCCATAATGAAGCAAGAATTGTTGATTGTGATTTGAGAGCTTGAATGTGATTGGTCCAATGGGCATATGAGAGATTCTATTGGGATTTAATCATGTCATTTGATTAGGATCCCATGAGAAAGTGAAAACCATCAGATCATCAAAGATGCATGTTATTTAAGTTAAAGCTTGAGATTTCCTCACTCTATTGGATCAAATGCCATGATAAAGCATTGGTTGTTGGATCCTAGAAGATGAATGGAAGTTAAGTTAGGACCAAAAAGATATAAAAGGCTTAGGATTAAGGTGTTAATACTAAGGTCTCATTCATATTAATAAATGCATTGGGGTCTTAGGATTAAAACCTTAGACTAAGTTGTAAATCAAAGGACCAAGCTAACATAAAATTAAACTTGGGGAGCCAGGACTTAGACTAAGGTGTTAAGACTAATGTCCCACTTGTATTGAAGTACTTTTGGGATGCTCATTAGTAATATCATCCTATTTACCATCAATAAAAATAGATTTAGACCTCTCAATATTGACTTTATCTTTATCATGACCATACAGTCCCCCTTCATAAAAATAACATCTCTTAACACAAGTACACTATTAGTGATAGGATTATAAAGCCTATAATTTTTGCTTTGTTCATTGTACCCAATAAAAATACAAGACTCACTCTTTGGATCTAATTTCTTCCTTTTCTGATCAACGACATGAACATAAACTAAATAACTAAAAACTTTGAAATATTTGACATTAAGCTTCTTTTCATACCATGCTTCATATGCAGTCAAATTTTCAAGTGTACTAGTGGGACTTCAATTGAGAATATATACTTCCATAGAAACTGTATCACCCCAAAAAGAGTTATTCAATCCCTTTGTTTGTAACATGCTCCTTGCCATTTTAATCACTTTGTTAAGGAGTGTAGGCAGTTGTGAGTTACCTTTTGATGTCATTAAAATCACAATAATTCATAAAATCATTTGAATAGAATTCACCTCCATGGTCAATCCTTAATCACTTGATTTTGTAACCAATTTCATTCTTTACAAGGGATTTAAATCTCTTAAATATATCAAATGCTTTACTTTTTTTCTTCAAAAAATAAACCCAACACTTTCTTGAATAATCATCAATAAATATAATGAAATATGATGACCTACCCAAAAACTTTATTTGTATAGGACCAAAAATATCTGAGTGAACCAATTGAAGTGGATGATAAGCCCTCCATGCACTACCTTTTGGAAACTTTTCTCCTGCATGTTTGCCTTTAACACAACTTTCACAAAATTATTTATTCTCTTCAACCTTTGGCAAACCATAAACTAATTCTTGTGAAACTTCAAACTTTGAAAATTCAAGTGTCTATACCTGAGATGTCATAACCAACTTTTATCTTCATATGCCATATTTGCAAGCCTATTACTATGCTCTCCAAACTTCAATGGGAACATCCTATTATTATACATAGGTACAATTGTAACAATCTTATTTCCTTGATTCTTATCATAGATAGTGCATTGCTTATCATCAAAAACCACCTTATAGTTATTTTCACATAGTTGTCCAACACTCAACAAATTATGTTTTAAATTTAGAGTGTAATAAATATCATTAATACTTTTCATACCTTCTATAGTATTCACCTTCATAGTTCATTTTTATGCAACCTCCAAAGATTAATCATCACCAAGTTTGAAATTGGTTTTGAAATTTTTATCCATTATAGAAAACAACACATTATTTCCTAACATGTGATTAAAATAACTTGAATCTGAATACCAAACCTCATTATGAATATATTTAGCTTTGTCATATGAAATGAATAAATTGCATGATGCATCATGATCCTCATTAGAATAATTAACACTTTAATTTTCATTTCCTACTTTTAATCTACATTCTCAATCAAAGTGACCATACATGTGACAGTGATAGCATTAAATATTTATTTTATCAAATCTACCTTTACCTTTACCTGTTGTAGTTGAACCACCTCTTATTCCTCTATATCTTCTTGAATAATTGTATCCTCTTGAATAACTATAATTCATATCTTTACCTTGTCCTTGATTGCTTTTGAGATTGTCTTTGCCTTGTACATGGATATTCTTATTGCTAGTGATGGTACCTTCATTCTTTATGATCTTTAATTTTAAGGCAAAATCCTTCTCATCACTTTCATTTAATGTGTCTCTTAGTCTTTCTTCATGGGACACAAGAGATCCAACCAGGTCATCAAACACAAGAATAGTCAAATCTTTATTTTCTTCAACAATTATGGCAACATGATTCCACCTTGGTGTTAGAGACCTTAACACCCTTTTTACAACAACCTCTTTATTAAATATTTATCCAAGTGTATCCATCTTGTTAACTAATATTTTAACTTATTTAGAAATAATGGAGTTTTATTTCTATTTTAGTTAAGGATTTGGATTAATAAATCATTACAGAATATAGAAATAAATATGGTCTTAATTTGTGCAACTATTTATCTTTTTCACCTTTCTAAAAATAGAAACAAATAAGAATAAATATAACTTAGCTGGAAAATTAATTGAGATGGTTGATACAAAGGTTGAAAATGGTTGTGCAAGACTGAAAAGGTGTTGTAAACCTGAATTTGGCTTTCAATGGGTGAAAGGATAGGAGCACCAAAAAGTGGATGCTTTGGTGTCAAGTGCTATTATCTATTCATATTGTTATTGTTAAAACTAATCATAGAGACTTGAAACTATTTAGGTAGTTTTTCTATGCCTATGTGAGTGTGACTATGCAAAATCAAGCACTAGTTGTTGATGGAACTCATCATGGAGCTGATTTTGTCTTTAAACCATAACCCTCTATCATGCTTGATAAAATGACATTTGAATCACTTGAAAAAGAGGAGGGTTAATGTGAAAGATGTAATGAACATGCAATCCACACCCCTTGTGTGGGTATGCTACCTACATACCAATACTCTAAAGAGGGATCAAGCCATATGTAGTTCTCCCACCTAGTGTACTTTTTGCAATAGTGTGATGCAGATGCAAATGGCAAATTGGTCATGTTTGAAGTGGCTAGGGATTGGTATGAATATTTGAGTAGGTTTGTAGCTGTGTTGGGTGATTATGTGCAAAGAATAGGGAAGTTTACCTTAGTGCTTTGTTTGTATTATTTCTTGCTTTGTAAGTTTGGTCACCTTCTTTATAAATGAGCTTTGAATGGGCTTTTATAAGGAAAAATTGGTTATGGGTCAGATGTATTCATGCTAGGCTGACCGAATTAAATATAAGGACCAAATGAAAATGACCATTGGATCTCAAAGTGCAAATGGATAGGACTACTAAAAATGAGACACTTCTCTATGGGGTGTTATATTCCAAATAGGGCACTCTTGTCCTACAGGTTCAAGACCTGGGGGAATAGGATTGAGATAGGGAATACTATCTGGCTAAGGTGGAACGACCATTTAGAAGATTTTAGATGATTGGTAATGAGCAAAAAGGTATTTATAAGGGTTAAAAGAGCATGTAAAATGGACCTATGGATGGGGTGTTGCAAGCCACACCCAAACTACCAACTTGGACATTTTATATGACTACATTTCCTCTCTCTTTATTCTAGTGATGCAACAAAGTAAAATACTAGGATAAAGAAAAAATAAAAACCATACCTAAACTTATCTACAAGGGTGAAGCCCATGAGGATGTGTGATGCTGAGTGTGCATAGAGAGAGAGCACAATATGAAGCATAAATTTGTTGTGATGTCGAGTGATGTTGAGTGCTGCTAAGTATGTGTTGTACCAAGAGTAATATCATAAATGGAGCTGAGTTCTTAATTCCCTGAGGGTGGCTCAAAAATATAAAGGATGGACCTTTAGCTCCATAATCACCCAATATGTAGTGAAGCTATGTGATCATGTAGTGTTAATCGATGTTTAGACTGTGTGTCTAATCCCTCTAAGTAGGTAGCTCAAGAATATAATGGATAACTAGTCCTTTGGCTCCATCATTTCCCACTAAATGTGAACTATGAAATGATACTAGTATGAATGTGTGTCATATAAGATGGCTCACGAAGTCCATGAATGCTCTATAATCTGACAATGTGGCATGGATAGTTGAATGTGTATTGAGAACTAAGCCAATCTTGGCCACTCCGAAAGGTGGAGATTAAGCTTAAATGAAAGCCACTCCAAAACTAAGAACTAGGCTTATATGAAAGCCACTCCAAAATGATTCCAACCATGTACAGAGGGAATAAAGCATTAAACTACTAAGAATACCTAGGTAATACAATGAACTAGAAAGAAAAGAAGGAAAATGTGCCATGCACATTACCCCCAATCACTGGTGTTTGTAACATAGATTCTAATCTGGAAGTTGTACCAACTACCCAATCTAAAATTGGAAGTGAGATCCATCATGCCATTCATAATTCCCCCTATATCTAGATAATCTAAGTAAAACTGTACTAAAATTGCCCAATCTAAACTAGACTATAGCTAACAAAACTATAATTAACCTTACCTTTCTTTTTGTTTCTAAAAATGTTAGGTTTTTGGCTATTTGGACAAGAGCACTAAAAAGTGGACACTTTAATGTAAGGCACTATATTTTGAATGGGGTGTTCTTTTCCTGTATTATTTTTGATCATTGTTCTGTGTTCATCCCTATTTTTCTTGTCTATTCTACATGTTTTAAATTTTGATTGTTATTCTGAGTGTTTTGAAAATTGTTTTTGACTGGTAGAGGCCTCTAATCTCTGTGACAAAATCCCTATTTGTTTCTCCCTCTTCTGAGGGTAGGAATGAAGACCCTATAATGACTACCCTCAAAATAAATAGCCTTGCAAGTGTGTTATGCTGTGAAATACATGATATAATAATGATAATCCAAAAGATATCTCAAAATATAGCATAGTTTATGTTAGATATTGTTAGATCAAAATGGGTATGCCTAGATAGATGTAATAATGTAATACTATGTGTAATATACTAAACTAAAATTGGAAATAAGGTTATTTTTCAAGGAGGAATGGAGCATGATGTCCATCATGGCATCCAAGAAGGCAAGATAATGCATGATGTGGATCATGGCATTGAAAATAACTAAGAAGCATACAAGAACACAAGTTAAGAAGTAAGAAGCATATAAAAGAGGCCAAGGGGCCAAGAAAACAAGGGATATGGGTACATGTTACTTCAAACTAGGAAATCAAGCATACAAGGCATGTTCAAATGCCCACATACACATACAATTGCAAACAAGTAAGATTGGAATGAGGACCACAAATACATATAAGAGTACAAGTAAAGGACATTGGCAAATGTCCTAAGGCACACATAAGTAACAACATAAGAACTAAGAAATGCAATCACATCTAACTACTCAAAGTAAGAAAGGAAGGCATGTAAATGTTATAAATACTATCACATTTAACTACTCAAAGCAAGAAAGGAAGGCATGTAAATGTTATAAATATTATCACATCTAACTGATCAAAGCAAGAAGTGAAAGTATGTTAAACATGTAGTACAAGACTAGGTAGATGCTAAAAAATACACATGTTATATATTAGTGAGTGTTGAGATAAGAATTTGTGTAGGCTAGTAAGTAATGTAAATCAACATGATAACTAGAGTGTGTGTTGTAGGAATGATATAACCTGGATGGTGTAGTCATGTAGAAGATGCCCTCGATGGGTAGATATGTTGATGTATGTCTTGAATGTAAAAGTAGGATGCCCCCTCAATGGGTAGAGTGAAGCAATCAAGGATTTGGGTGTCACTACACACACTCAAAAAAGATCAAGTGAAGCATGGTAATGTAGATAAATCGACAAACAATAGCATAGAATAGAAAAATGTAAGTCTAGCATGGTAGTAGAAATGTAAAGCATGGATAATGCATATAATTGAAAAAAATTTGGTGTTTTGAGTTATTTGAATGTTTTTATATTTTGACATGTTATAATATTTTTGGTATTTTTAAATATTATATTATTTTTGGTATTTTGAAATAAGATATGTATAAGTAATCATAAGGAAACTATGTATAAAAAATCAAAAAGAAATTATGTACAAGTAAGTAGAAGAAATTATGTACAAGAAAGTGAAAAGGAACTATGTACAAGTAAACTAAGAAATTACATGCAAGAAAGAATGAGAAGAAATGATACTAATCGATGAGTCTCATAAGAGACTCCCTATCATGGCATCCTGTATCAAGGAGATGGATCATGCGTGGTCATGAATCACGATGGAAGGGTTGAGACTGTGACTCTAAAAGTTGTGTATGCTATAAGTGCTCTAAAATATCTGTAGTGAAAATTGACTGTGGGGTCCCCCTATAATTCTAAGAAGTGGATGCAACTATGAGGTTCTTAGATACCCATCTGGTAGTAGAATAAGCTTTCTAAAAATGTTCTCTATGTGTAGAGGCATGAGACCTCAATGATATTTACCTAGGTGTGAATACTATAGATAAAAACTATCTAGAGTCTTGAAACTATCATTGATGTAGCGGTCACTCTAAGAGAGGCCTCTATAGAAGTACATGAACTCTCTATGCTAGCGAGGGAGGCCTCAACTATGTCTAAATCTCAACTGGAGGAAGAAGTGTAACTAGTGGAAGAGCTAAAATTGGTGATTGTAGAGTAGAAGATGGATCTGAAGTGGGGAGTCATAACTGATATAGAAATCCACCAAATATAACAACTTGATTAGCGTGAATGTATTTCATGCATTTTTGAACTATAAAAAGTACTACATAAAGTCTATGGATCCACGATCGACCAAGAAACATGTTGAATACTTCTACACTAGGAAAGATAGTAAATGGTGTGGCCACATGTGCTAGAATAACATGTAGAAGAAGTACAATCTCACCCAATGAACTCTATATGTGTCCACTAAATCCACTAATAACTATGTTTGTCGGGGGGATATCCTGCACTGAATATCCTAAATGCTAAAGTAATGTCATAATGCACATGATCACACTGGATCCATTGTCTACAAGAACACTATGAATGGGATGGTGATCAATGTAGTCTCTAATAAAGAGTGCATAGTAATCTGAGTCATCCTCAACTATGTATTGCTCTAAGAAGGAGATCAAAGGTCTAGCTGGAACTCTAAAATTATACACACCAATCATGTTACTCAAAGGATGTGGCTTAACTAAAGGTGCCTGGTATGTAGTTGGTATAGGGTGTGCATGATATGCATGGTGAACCCATGATGTGCCCCTGTCTCTTATTTATAATGTTGTGGGAAAGGATCTGAGAAATTTTTTAAAGCTTTGTCCTGTGCTTGTTTTGCCTAAGGAGGCTCAATTGGAGTGCTAAAATCAATAAGGTTTCCATCTATCAAGTCATGTATCTTGTGTCAAAAAATGATGCATCTGTTCATTGTGTGGCTTGGTGCCCTATGAAAATCACAAAATTCATTATGATCATATTGTTGACCAACTTTTTCCCAATAAGTGCTTGGTTCAAGCTTCAAGTTCTTCAGCCTTGGTTCAATCAACTAAGTTCATTGTAGTTTTCAATCGGCATAGTTCAAACGGTTCAGCGACCTTTGGTTCAACAAAAGTTCATCACTCAGTTCAAATGTCTTGATTCAATAACATTGACCCATTGAACCATTGAACCAATTTTGGTTCAATGGCTTGGTTCAACGAGCTTGGTTCAAAGTGAGTGGTTAAATATTTAGTTTAATTGGTTTGGTGTGCAATGGTTAAACCATTGAACTATTGAACTAATTTTGGTTCAACACATTGGTTCAACACCCAGTTCAATAGATCACTTGGTTCATTGACCTAGTTCATCAGTCAGCTCATTAGCAAGTTCATTGGTGCGCAATGGTTGAACCACTTGAATCGTTGAACCATTTTTGGTTCAACGGCTTGGTTCAAGGGTATGCTAGATGGTTGAAGGGCAGCTCAAAGTTCAAATGCCCTCTCAAAGGGTAGGCACTTAAAGGAAAAGTTAGTGAAAGGAAGATGGATTTTGTCTAAGTCCCAAATTCCTTCAGACCTTTTGTCTTAAGGAATTCCTTCAGACAAAAAGTCTGAAGGAATTTGGGCTGCAGTTCAAAGCAAAGGCTAGGGCAAAGTCTCTGCAGACAAAATGTCCACAGGAAAATGTCCACAAACAAAAGTCTATGGGAACCTGGGGCACAGTGACCTGCCAAAGGACCTCGAAGGGCAAGTGCCCTTGTGAGGAACTCTCAGCCAAATGAGGGGCACTTTCAAAGGCCAAAGGTGCTAGGAAGGGACTCAAGCAAATGAGTACCCACAGAAAGGGCTGAGGAAGATAAATCCCATAGACTAAGTCAACGAAGGACCCAATGACATTTTGCTGAGAATGGTGACGTCCTAAAGGCCATCAAATTCAAGGAATCAAATTAGCTGTTGGTTTTCAAAGCAATGATGGTCGCGTGAATGTCAAAATTCACATAATGAAATAGCTATTTGCTTTCAAACTAAAAGGATGCCAGCCATGAAAGGATGCCCAAAAATGCAGTGACCAACTAGAACTTCACCCTCGAGGGCTGAAGGAGCCAGAAGAGACAAGATAGGAAAAAGACAAAGTGCCAAGCATGGAGCAGCTAGTTAGTCCAAGTGGTGAAGAGAAGTGCCGATTTGAGAAGTGACTCTAGCAAATGAAATAGTGGCTACAAATTGACCACTAGAAGATGCGAACGGCCAACCATGCCCCCTTTTTCTTCATTTCATATTTATGAGCAGACAAGCTACATAGGTGCCTTCAAGAAGTAGCCTCAGTTAATGAAAAAGCAGCGTGGCCATGTCAAAAAATGCCTGAAGTCAAAGCCAAGGTCGATATAGCATTTATTTTTTGGCAGCCTGTTCTTCCCAATGAAGGGACGCAAATGGGCCACTTGTAAAAAGGGGTGCCAAAAGTCCTCCTTTCTTCTCTTATATATTGAGGACTTGTCATTTTGAAAAACAATCTTCCACATTTGTAAGGCATAGCCCTAAAAAAAAATTCACCTGAATCAATAAACACATTTTTTACCTCTATCTTGGATAGATATTTTTGTGTGTCTTGAGTGTTAGTTTGTGTTTAGTCATTACTTCTTGATGCTTTCATAGGTCCAGTACCAACATATCTATTGTCTACAAGGTGCCATTTCTATAGCTAGTAAGGAGAGTTCTACTTAGAAGTAAAGAACAGAAGAAATTACTTACAGTGTGCATCTCACAGCACCTAGGTCGATCTCTATTTTTGTATTTTCATTAAAGCCTCCCTACCAAGTTCTTGCAGCCTGGTCCTTATGCCAAGTGTGAAGTGTATGTATGCAATTGTCTAATTTTAGTGTGAGGGTGAGAAGGTCATTTCATTTTGGTGCATCACCTCCTTAGAGTAGTTTGTTTTCTTGCAATCTTCCTTTTCATCCCCCCATTATATATCTATATATGTGTGTGTGTGTTAGCACTTACTGGAACAAACATGATGCATCAAAGGGAGCTAGCCCTTATCTAGAGATTCTCCCCTCTAGCTTCACTAATCCCACAGGTGAGAGGGGAGTTTCCATAGTTGCATGAAGAAGGTAGGAGCTCGGCCTCCTGCCCAGGGTGCAATCTTCTACATCAACAGTTTTGGCACACCCGATAGGACTCAATTTTTACAACTCAAAATAGGTTTCAGGATTGATGCTGGTCTTGTTACAATAAATCAAACATTTCTAGCATCTAGTGACTCCACTGGTAAGAGCTTTTAAAGGGGTTCCCTTCGATTTCATTGAGTTGCCTTTAAACTTAGAAAAAATACTAAGGTTTGAGAAGACCCATCCTTATCCATCAAGCCACACTCCCAGACCTATTGTAAGGGATGCATACATAGCAGAGCCATAGTTACTGCCCATCCCAGTTATGGCATTGCCCTTTGCGGCTTTTCATGGTCAAAGCCCCTTGAATCTTCCACATTATGATCCAATCTTGGGAATAGCTCTCAAAAATGTGCCTTCTTTCGATGGAGAGGGGGCCATTATATTCATTGAGCACATTAGGAATATTGCTAATCTTTGCAATATTCACATGTCATGGAAGAAAATATTGCCATCAAATTACTAGCATTGTCTCTCAAAGGCAAGGCTCTTGACTGGTACGGGACCTTGCTTGTAAATTCAATCCATTCTTGGAATGAATTGGGTACTCAGTTGATAGACTATTTTGGGGAAAAGAGCGATGACCTTTCACTTGCTGAGTAGCTAATGACCATAAAAAGAGCCCCACATTAGTTTATGCAAGATTTCAACACGCAGTTTTAAAAGACTTGGGATAGAATCCCCATTCTGGTAAGACTGACTCCCAGCTATACTTTCTTATATTATTTAAAAGCATTAAACAATGATATTGCTATGATGATACAATCCATGGGAGGGCATATACTGCATGTTGCTTATGACATAGCCATAGTAGCTAAAAATTGCTTAGTACAAGCTGGGAAAATAGCCCCTAGACCTCACATGCCACTTTTCCCAGAAATGTTACCTCTGATTCAAGCTATTACTCCCACATTAGCTTCTCTGCCTAGCATAGAGAAACCAGCCGCTGTTCCCTCTAATGAGCTTCATGAAGTTAAGAGTCTGTTGCAAAGCATGTCAAACAAACTTGTAGCTCTTAAAAGGCAGCAAGCTTAAAGCAACAGACCGAATTAGGGATACCAACATTATGGTCAAGCCCCTAGACCCCATTTTCAAAACTATAATCAAGGACAAGGTCAGCTCACTCAGACCAGGCCATTTCAAGGTTACAATCAAGGCACCCCTTCATCATCTAAAGTCATGGTGCCTGTTCAGAATAACCTGGTACAGGAACAACCAAGTTGTTCGACCATGGGATATGGTCAGGAATAGGTTGTTTATATAAATGAGATGATGGGTTATTTCTAGAATGCAAAAAATTAGGTAGCCACTCATTCCCAGATTTTTGAGGGTCCAACGCAACCTAGCACAAATAGCAATCAGGCCCAACCTGATTCTTCCCTCATGAATCATTTGGAAGGGGAATTTTAATCAATTAATTATGTAGGGGCTATAGATAATTAGGCTAACTGTGTTGCATCCAACACAAGATTTAAGAGAAGAGCAATGGGAGAATCCTAGGCTACCACCCAAATGGTAGAAGCACCTTCTCCATTTCACTCAAATCAAAAGGTCCCAAACTTTAGATAGCTATTTGTACCTTCAGCCCCTTAGCCTACAGCTCAAGTTGGAATTAGCCCTAAGAAAAACTTGAAGGGAGGCAGTCCTCAGGTCAATATAGTGGATCAAATAAAGAAGCTACATATGAACATCTCTTTATGGGATTTGTTGTCTCTACCAGGACATAAGGACATGCTACAAAGGGAATTACATGAGCTGGATCGACAAGTTGTCCCAGCAAGCACCAATAATGTCTTAATGATGAATGGACAGCCTTCCACTTTAGGTCAGGTAAAGAGGGAAGAGAAGATCCCCCCTTTCTATGTGTCCTTGGTTATAGGGGATTTCTTGGTGAATAACTACATCATTGACAGTGGGGCTAGCACCTCAGTAATGCCCAAGTGCATAGCTGACAAGATGGGACTGAAATATGAAGAGATGAATAAGGGAGTCCTGTAGCTAGATGGGACACCTACAAAAATAGTTGGGATTTTAAAGGGTTTAAGCTTGACATTGCATGCTTGCCCAACCTTCTCAATTCCCCATGATATAGTGATAGTAGATGTTCCTCCTTATTTTGCAATTTGCTTGTCCAAGGACTTCACGTCAAAGATAGGTAGCTATCTAGCAGCAAATTGGTTTTATATAGTTTTTAGAACCAAGTATGGGACCAAGGTAAAGATCAAATCCAAGCCACTTTACAAGGACCATCTAGAGCCATATTCGCCCAAGGCAGCAAACATTAGTTACACCATTATCGACCCAGAAGAGTCCTAGATAGACCAATCTCTGTCCTCTACTCTTGAAGGAGTTGCAGACTTACTCTTGGATGAGTGGGGAAATGATAATTTCGAGCATGATCCTTACAAGTTCATAGAGGAGACAGACCTTAGAGTCTACTACATGCACGAAGAGGGTAATTTCATACCAAATGTAATGAAGGCGAGCCAAGAGGACTTGGGCCTATGGCAGCTATATTTTGATAGTTCCAAAAGTAGGCTGGGAGCTGGTGGTGGAGCGATGTTAGTCTCCCCTTCAAAGGAGAGATGCTTTTCAGATTTCTATTTCCAATTTTATTACACAAGCAATGTTGTAGAATATGAGTCCCTTATCCATGGTCTGGAATGGACAAGAAAAAGAGGGATCAAGGAGTTACAAGTTTTGGGAGACAGTGAGCTGATTTTAAATCAGGTGAAAGGCTAGAATCTGACCAAGAACTCCTTGTTGAAGTCCTACAAGCATAGGTTCTGGGACTTGGTGGAAGATTTCCTTGCTTTCAATATCACCTCCATTCCCAGAGAGCAGAACAAACAAGCAGACAGGCTAGCAGCAACTGGTGCTCAGTTCGATGTTTCTAGGGAGATAAGTTGAGACTATGGTTTGTGCTACTTGAAGGTGGTAGTTTGGCCCTTCATCCCTGACAATATTACAAATTGGTAGGTTTTCAAAAATGATCATCAAATAGCTTTCTTCCTGCATAAGGAAGCTAAGTTCACAACACAGAACCAAGCGAAGCTATAGCAGCAATACGAAAACCAAATTGTTTAATTGAAGAACAATAAGCTCCTAAAAGGTTTAGTCACTCTTGAGAGCATCTTCAATGGAGATGACCAATTGATAAATGACAAGGCATGCATCACAACTAAGGAGGAGAATTACGAAAGGGTTGAGATCTTCAAGGATAAGCTGCTTGGGCTTGGAAAAGTCTACATGGTTCAAGAAAGGTAGACTTTCATTTCATTGTGTCAGGAGTTTGCTGATTTTTTGCATGGGATTATAGTGATTTGAAGGTCTTTGACCCAAGACTCACTCAACACACCATCAAATTAGAAGAAGGCACCAAGCCAATCATGTAGAAGCAGAGACCCATTAACTCGATGATTGAGCCTCTCATGCAGAGGGAATTGGCCCAAATTGATTGAGTCCAAGATTATATTTCCAATCAAACATTCCTCCTAGCTGGCCAATATTGTTCCTGTTCGAAAGAAAAATGGGGAGATCAGGCTATGTGTCGATTTTAGAGACCTTAATAAAGTCTCTTTAAAAGACCATTACCCCCTCCCAAGCATGGAGTGAATCCTTTAAAAGGTAACAGGTAGTGAACATTTCTCCCTCTTGGATGGTTATTCAGGGTATAATCAGATTCTGGTACAAGGCTGTGACTAGCACAAAATAGCCTTCACTACTAAATGGGGAATGTTTGCCTACAAGAAGATGCCATTTGGGCTGTCTAATGCTGGTGTTACCTTTTAGCGAGCCATGGACATGGCTTTTGGAGGTTTGATAAACAACACTGTGCTGGTATACCTCAACGATGTGACGATGTTCTCCAAGGAAGCAGACCAACACATGAAACACCTCAGGCAAATTTTTGAAAGGTGTAAGGAGTTTGGCATCTCTCTTAACCCAAAGAAATGTGTGTTTGTTGTTCACGAGGGGAAACTCTTTGGCCACATCATTTCCAAGGAAGGCTTATCCATTGACCCTTAGAGAGTTCGTTCTATCCTGGAGATGTCCCTACCTAAGCACAAGAAAGGCCTGCATAGTTTCTTTGGCAGGATAAATTTTATTCAAAGATTCATTCTAAATTTTGAAGAGATAGTTAAGCCACTAAACTTTATGCTGAGGAAAGGTGAGGAGTTCAAGTGGACAACACAAAGGAAGGATAGCTTTGAAGCCATCAAGCAAGCCATAACTCGGGCTCCTACTTTGATCAACCTCAACTTCAACAAAGACTTCAACCTCTAAACTTTTAGTAATGAAGAGGTGATCTCCGCCATGCTTACCCAAGCAAATGGTGATGACCTTGAGCAACCACTTGCTTTTTTTAGCCAAGGGCTAGAGGATTTTGAAGTCAGATACACATATGTAGAGAAGCAAGTCCTGGCAGTAGTGTGGAGCCTGAAGAAATTTAGGCATATGTTGTCTAACAGCAGGATCCACCTCATGGTTCCACATCCTGGTGTCAAGGATTTCTTGACCAACTGAGACCTAAATGAGAAGAGTGGGATGGATTACCAAGGTGATGGAGTATGACGTAGACATTAAGATCACCAAGCTAGTGAGAGGAAGAGGCCTATGCAAATACCTTGCTGCAAACTTCAAGTAGAAAGGGGAAGACAGCTTACTAATTCATGATGTAGCTACAGTAGAAGAACCAGCTATTATAAAGGATTAGACATCAGACCTGAGGCATTTTCTCCTCACTGGTGAGTGCCCATAGGGTCTTGATAAGACTGGAAGAAGGTACTTTAGGCTCCAGTCTCTCTCTTATGTTCTAGTTGATGGAGTATTGTTTAGGAAGGATCTCTCTGGGGTCCTTCTAAGATGCATTGACCTAAACTAGGCTGATAAAGTACTGTCTGAGTTCCACAATGGGCCAGTAGGAGGTCATTTCGCTCCTAGAGCTACTGTAGCAAGAATAATGAGAGCTAGTTATTTCTGGCCTACTCTTTTAAGGGACACCCATGCCTAGGTTAGAAAGTGCCAAAAGTGCACACTTTTTGATGGAAAATAATGGTTGGCTACCATGCCTCTACAGCCCATTCAAGTTAAACAACCATTCATGCAGTGGGACCTAGATTTCATAGGCATGATCAATCCTCCCTCTAGTGTTGGACACAAGTGGGTCCTGACCACCATGGACTACTTTACAAGGTGGGTGGAGGCTGTTGCTCTAAAGGAGGCAAATGAAAGTGCAGTCCTAGAGTTTTATGAGGACCTGGTGACAAGATTTAGGGTCCCAGCGACCATAATCATAGATAATGCCTTGGCTTTTCCAATAACCAAAACAAGTGATTGGGTGCTGAGGTATGGTATATATCTTAGCACTTCATCCAATTATTACCCATAGGGGAATGGGCTGGCTGAGTCCACCAACAAAAAATTGATCAGGATCATTAAGAGGACCATGGAAGAAAATTAGAGGACTTGACATGCCAAGCTGAAAACAACTTTGTGGGCTGATCGAATCACTCTAAAGAGAGCAATTGGAAATTCTCCATATACTCTCATATATGGAAGGGAGGCTAGGCTTCCCATCTCACTTGAATTGCCAGCATTGGACCTCACCTGCCAGCTATAATTAGAAGAAGGAAATAGCATGGAGGTCAGGTTGTGCGAGCTGATGGAGCTCCAAGAGATCAGGGACCAGGCTATGGCTTCTATGACTAGTCGCCAACAGAAAACAAAGAGACACTTTGACAAGAAATCTTCATCAAAAATTTCTTTGAAGGAGACATTGTCTTGAAATGGGATGAAGACCAAGTTAAGCCTGGAAAGCATGCAAAATTTGACGCCTTATGGAGTGGCCAATACATAATCACTCAGTGCAAGCAGCATAATGCATTCCAACTCTCCAGATTGGATGGTGAAAAATTGCATATCCCAGTAAATGGGATATATCTTAAGCATTGCCATTGACCCTTTTTTTTTCATGTATATATTTTCCCTTGTGTTTCCTACTTTCCCTAAGTGCTTTCTACACATGTTAGTAGTTTTCTTAGTCTTGCATGTGTTTTTGTTTCCTTGGAGGTAAACCTGCGTGACTGGTTCTAGATTTATCAGAACTATTATTGGTTTTTTAAGTTACCATATGACTCCAGGCCCAATGGACTATAAGGCAACTGGTCTTTAAGCATAGCAGGCATGCTTCCCCTGGGGGTCACCAATTTATTGACCAACTTTTGCTCAATAGATGCTTGGTTCGAGCTTCAAGTTCTTCGGCCTTGGTTTAATCAACTAAGTTCAATGCTGTTTCCAATCAGCATAGTTCAAATAGTTTAACGACCTTTGGTTCAACAAAAGTTCATCACTCAGTTCAAATGTCTCAATTCAATAGCGTTAAACCATTGAACCGTTGAACCAATTTCAATTCAATGGCTTGGTTCAACGAGCTTGGTTCAAAGCGAGTGGTTCAATATTCAGTTCGATTGGTTTGGCATGCAATGGTTAAACCATTAAACTGTTGAACCAATTTTGGTTTAACACATTGGTTCAATGCTCGATTCAATAAATCACTTGGTTCATCAGCCTAGTTCATCAGTCGGCTCATTGGCAAGTTCATTGGCGTGCAATGGTTGAACCATTTGAACTATTGAACCATTTTTGGTTCAACGGCTTGGTTCAAGGGTATGCCAGATGGCCGAAGGGTAGCTCAAAGTTCAAATGCCCTCCTAAAGGGTAGACACTTAAAGGAAAAGGTAGTGAAAGGAAGACAAATTTTGTCTAAGTCCCAAATTCCTTCAGACCTTTTATACGAAGGAATTCCTTCAGACAAAAAGTCTGAAGGAATTTGGGCTGCAATTCAAAGCAAAGGCTAGGGCAAAGTCTCCATGAAAAAAAATGTCTGTGGGAAATGTCCATGGACAAAAGTCCGCTGGAACTCAGGAATTAATTCGGAAGGGCACAGTGACCCGTCGAAGGACCCTGAAGGGTAGGTGCCCTTGTGGGGGACTCTCAACCAAATGAGAGGCACTTTCAAAGGTTGAAGGTGCTAAGAAGTGACTTCAAGCAAAAGAGTACACATAGAAAGGGCTGAGGAATGACATTTTGCCAGGAATGGTAACGTCCCAAAGGCCATCAAATTCAAGGAAGCAAATTAACCATTAGTTTTCAAAGCAATGACGACTGCGTGAATGTCAAAATTGACATAATGAAATAGTTGTTTGCTTTCAAACTGAAAGCATGCCAGCCATGAAAGGAGGCCTAAAAATGTAGTGACCTATTAGAAGTTCACCCTTGAGGGCCGAAGGAGCCAGAAGAGACAAGATAGGAAAAAGACAAAGTGCCAAGCATAGAGTAGACAATTAGTCCAAGTGGTGAAGAGAAGTGTTGATTCAAGAAGTGACTCTAGTAGATGAAATAGTCACTGTAAATTGACCACTAGAAGACGTGAATGGCCAATCGTGCCCCCTTTTTCTTCATTTCATATTTATGAGCAGACAAGCTACGTAGGTTCCTTCAAGAAGTAGCCTCAGTTAATGAAAAGCAGCGTGGCCATGTCAGAAAATGCCTGAAGTCAAAGCCAAGGTCGATACAACATTTATTTTTTGGCAGCCTACTCTTCCCAATGAAGGGATGCAAATGGGCCACTTGTAAAAAGGGGCACCAAAAGGCCTCCTTTCTTCTCTTAAATATTGAGGACTTATCATTTTGAAAAACAATCTTCCACATTTTTAAGGCATATCTCTGGCAAAATTTTCACCTGAAACAATAAACACATTTTTTACCTCTATCTTGGATAGATATTTTTGTGTATGTCTTGAGTGTTAGTTTGTGTTTAGTCATTACTTCTTGATGCTTTCATAGGTCTAGCACCAAGATATTTGTTATCTACAAGGTGCCATTTTTGCAGCTAGTAAGGAGAGTTCTACTTGGAAGTAAAGAACAGAAGAAATTACTTACAGTGTGCATCTCAAAGCACCTAGGTCGATCTCTATTTCCATATTTTCATTAAAGCCTCCCTGCCAAGTTCTTGCAGCCTAGTCCTTATGCCAAGTGTGAAGTGTATGTATGCAATTGTCTAATTTTAGTGTGAGAGTGAGAAGGTCATTCCATTTTGGTGCATCACCTCCTTAGAGTAGTTTGTTTTCTTGTAATCTTCCTCCCTTTTCATCCCCCCATTATATATCTATGTGTGTGTGTGTGTGTGTGTGTGTGTGTGTGTGTGTGTGTGTGTGTTAGCACTTACTAGAATGAACATGATGCATCAAAGGGAGCTAGCCCTTATCTAGAGACTCTCCCCTCCAGCTTCGCCAGTCCCACAGGCAAGAGGGGAGTTTCCATAGTTGTGTGAAGAAGGTAGGAGCTCGGCCTCTTGCCCAGGGTGCAATCTTCTATGTCAAAACATATCCACATGGAAGAGGCTTTGTCATACCAAATTTTTGAAAAGGAGGGAGAGATAGGACATTGCATTCCAATAGCTACTATAAGACTCTAGCTAGAGATACTGGTAGATTGGTAAAGGCTCACCGAGGAGGTGCTAATAAAACCACTCACTAAGGGGGCTCTAGAACCACACTAATTGTAGGTTGATTTTGACTTTTGCTATTATTAACCTTTATTTTGTATGGGATTTTACTATTACTCTTATTTTTTGTTTTTGATATGCTTGTATACTTGAGTTTTCCCATTAAAAGTAATTTGACTTCCCTTTCTTTTAGTGTATGACATAACTAATTTAAGGAAGAAAACTTTTTGAACATTATTGATTCATGCAAAGCTAGCAGAAGACACTGTTTGAAGAGATCTTATAATTATTGAAAGACCATGGGGCTAGTAATTTTAGCCAATATAGTCTTATATCTAATAACATAATCTGTGAGATGCTCATTTGAACTTTGTTTCTATTGTGCAACTTGGGCATAAGATACCTTGTCACATATGTTAATGTTGAAATGAGCTTAGAACATATTAGCTAAAGGATTGAATGTTTTGATCGATTGATTTAGTAGACTATAGAGCCACTATAGAGCATAATCCTTTAAACTCTATGGAAATGGATTGGTTAGTAACCAATCATTTGGCATATAGTCTAAGAATGATGCATGAAAATATCTCAAGTGTGTCTCTAGGTCACCCTTACCATCATATAGAGTGAACATGATTTAAACAAACCTTGGTGGTAAGTGTGTAGAAATAATATGCCATGCCAATGAAGTACAACAAATGAGTCCAAAGCCTGTGTTGGTCTAAAGGCACCTTGCTCAAGATGTATCACCTTGGATTGAAGAGATTTAATCTCTTGTCTAAGGGCAACCACATCAGGAGGCAAAGATGTACTAGTTGTAACTGGTGGTGTCACATAGGAAGGTTGGGTTGCTATAGGGCGTTGTTAAGACATAGTTTTCCCCATAGTGTCATTTGAAACTAGTTGTTATGAAGGAATAGAAGACTCAACTTGTTTAGCCTTTTTAATTTCCATGATATATTGTAAGATAATGGCATGATCTTAGAGTCGTTCCCTAAGTCTCTCTCTCTAAAACTCTATAGAATCAAATATTTGTTGATGACAACATCATCATCAACAATAGGTGGAAGTGGATCAATAGCCCAATATGGTGGAGCATGAACATCGGTGTGTGTATCATCATTATTATTCTCATATTGCTCATTATCGTAATTATTATCATAGAAATTAGTGTAATCTAGATGTGTAGGATCTATAGTAGGAAATTGAGTTGGGTGCTTATACATGGTATATGGATGGGTTGAAGGAATCTAGGTGAATTCAGGAGGGTTGACACTAAGTATTGCACTTCATATTATAAGAAGAGATGCAAGGAGCTTAGTTGGCATAAGGAAAACAACTTGAAAAATGAAAGAGAAGATTAAATAAATGTAATCTAGGATTTGAAAAGTAGTGAACTGAAATATGCATAAAAAGGATATGAAGATCACTAACATGTAAGGTGATACCTCAAAAAGCATAAGGACCTAGTATATTTTACTAGGGTTTGAAAGAAATGATTTTTAAAATTACTATGGTGAATTTTAAAAAGTAAATGTGAAATTCTAATTTATATATGTAAAAAAATAGAAGAATAATGGTAAAATCAGCAAGAAAATTTTCCTAGGGTTTCTATTGTGTAAATGAAGTAAGTTAGGTTCACCAAATGTTTTAACTTCTTTGAGAATAATGTATTTTTATTCTTATTTTAGTTAAGGGTCTAGATTAATAAATCAATATAGAATATAACAATAAATACAAACTTGATTTGTGTAATTGTTTGTCTTTTTCACCCTTTCTAAAAATAGTAATAAACAAGAAGAAATATAACTTAGCTAGAAAATAGATTGAGATAGTTGATACAGAGGTTGAAAATGGTTATGTAGGACTGGGAAGGTGTCGTAAACCTAAATCTAGATTTCATTGGGTGAAAGGATAGGAGTGCCAAAAAGTGGATGCTTTGATGTCTGGTGCTATTTTTCGTACCTACCATTATTGGTCAAATTGATCACAAAGACTTAAAACTTTTTGGGTAGTTACATTGTGCCAGTGTGAGAATGCTTTTATAAAATTGAGTGTTGGTTGTCAATGAACTCACTGTGGAGCTGATTTTGTCTTCAAACCCTAACCCTCCATCATGCTTGATAAAATGACATTTGAGTCAATTGAGAAAGGGAGGTTAGTGTGAAAGATGTATTGAATGTTTAATCCACACCCCTTATGTGGGCACACTGCCTACATACCAATACTCCAAAGAGAGATCAAGCCATATGTAGTTGTCCCACCTAGTGTGCTTTCTACAATAGTGTGATGTAGATGCAAATGCTAAATTGGTAGTGTTTGAGGTGGCTAGGGACTGGTATGAGGATTTGAGTAGGTTTGAAACTATGTTGGGTGACTATGAAAAGAATAGGGAAGTTTGCCTTAGTGATTTATTTGTATTTTTGCTTGGTTTGTAAGTTTGGTCACCTTCCTTGTAAATGAGCTTTGACTGGGCTTTTATAGGGAACAATTGGTCATAGGTTAGATGTATTCACACTAGGCAGACCTAATTAAGGATAAGGATCAGATGAAAAGGACCATTGGGGCTCAAATTGAAAATGGACAGGACCACCAAAAATGGGAATGGGACACTTCTCTATCGGGTGCTATAGTCCAAATGGGGCACTCTTGTCTTAAAAGTTTGAGACCTGGGGGAATAGGAGTGGCATGGGGAATATTGTTTGGTTGAGGTGGAATGATTGTTCAAAAGGTTCTAGACGACTGGTAATGAGTAAAAAGGTGTCTAAAAGGGTTGCAAGAGCATGTAAATAGGGCCTATGGATGGGGTGTCTCAAGTCACACTCAAACGACCAATTTGAAGATTTTATATGACTACAACTACACCCTTTACTCTTACACATACATCACTCACACTTTCAACTTCTTGCATCTTTAAATTCTATCTTCAATGTTTGCAATCTAACTACTTTGACTTACTCACTACCTTGGTTAGTTTCTTGTAGAGTCTTCTAAGCATCCTTGGTTGTCTTTACACCTATAATTCTTGGAAATATGAAATAAATCTTGTGATTTATTCTTCTTAACTTCCTTCTTGGCTTGCCTATCATTAGTTGGAATATTGGCCCAATTAGTTGTTTCATGATAACTAGTTTTTACAATCTCCCATAATTCTTTTCCTATCAAAAGAGTCATCATCTTATTATATAGCTCATACTTCTACACGTAAACTTCATATTGAACCTTGAACCTGGGACAAGAGCTCAATCTCATGTTCAAACTTCCCTCCACCTTACAATGACCATTGTTCAACCCTTTTGATAGCGACCATTTCATCTCTAGACACCACTGCCTTATATACCTTCAAAAATGCTAGGTGTGTTAAAGATTTTCTCTGAAAAATGATCTAAACATATGCATATAAGTTTAGTCTATTTCAAACCATTATCTGACATTGATCAAAATATCACATAGATATTGTTACCATGTATCTAGTTCTACATACCTTTCCATATCCTCCTAACCCAATTCCATTATGCCCAGAGAAATTATCTGCAGCCTTCTTAAGTTCAGCGAAAGGTAAACCATTTGGTTCCCTTCAATTGAGGGGCATGTCTTTAATCCAAGCTACCATCTCCTCATGATCCTACAACAACTCCTATAAAAGTTGAAAATGAAACCAATTGATCAACTTTTTATCTTGACATTTTTGGTATAATTATAAGAATCTTGTCAATGGCCCTTACTGCACAGGTGAGTTGATGAGTTCTTAGTCATTTTCTACTTTTTCTTCCTATGGGTTGATGAGATGTCTTGAGATAAAATTATTTTAATGTATCCCAAAGTGTAGTAGATCTCGCCCCAACCTATCAAATTGAAGATTCCTGTTATGGCTTTATGGCAATTGTTAAAGAAATAAAAGGAGTCTTGTAAGAGTTTTTTTTGAAAAGATAGGAGTGCTGAATTTGAATTAGTGGGTTCATAATTTGTAGTTATTTGAGAAGAATATTTGTCAGTGGTACTAGAATTCACCATTTACATATAGAACATGATTTGAGTACCTTGGAATATTGTATTAAGGTAAGATTTAGATTTGAGTCTCTGGGAATGTTTCATTTAAGGGAAGATTCTAAATTGAGTATCATGGGATATTGCATTTAAGGGATGACCCTGAATTGGATATAATCAACCATCTTGGTGGAATAATAAGGATCGCTCTGAGGCATATTTGTTACACCCTCAACAGAATGAGGTTGGAATTTATTTGTTTTTAAGATGAAGACTAGTTAGGATTTAAACCTAAGATGTTTAATTGGTAACAACTGGTGCTGCATAGGTGAGTAATTGAGTTACCAGTTCTTCGTAAGTTAGAGGCTTTAATGGGGATTGAATTCAAACTCCAACGAATCCTCTCAAGGTACACATGGCTCGATTGTGCTTAGCTACCTAGTTCTGCTACCATGATGTAAGACATGAAACTGCATTGACTTGAATATATGACCTACTATCATCTCTAATGGGAAATCTAGCACTAAACCACTACCCTGTTACATTTTTAGGCTCGATAAAGTGTGGATGGAACCTCTAAAAATTTAAAATAAATTTAACAGAGAAGTGGATATAAAGAGAAATATTAGTTACATGAAAATGGCGTCATAGTAGTACTATGAGTGGTAGCAATTAGTTAAACATTGGTGAAATTTCACCCACCAAGGCAACACTGATCGTGAGGATTACTACAAAAGATGCAAGGTTTGGCACCATCAACCGGGTTGCTGCACAATATGAATTATTTGTGTCCTAGAGAAACAAAAAAAACCTTGGGCCTTCTACATGAGGCTTTATTGGAGGCACGAGGTTTAGAAAAAAGACACATGAGAAGTAGTGGTTGCATATCAACAGGAAACAATGCAAAGGACTTTCAACTGGTGCAAAACTTAACTACTACTTAGTTCAATATCCTTGGGGTTGGTAGGTTCTTTTTGCTACATTTATCTTAGTTGCTCATGGCTATCTATTCTCTCAAAAGTTACATAATAATTCGTATGGCCTCATTCATTACTATAAGCCAAACATTGTTGTGAACATTTAAATATTTTCATTGATAGGATATATAAGTTTAACGAAAAAAATTTGTATTGGTTGATTAAAGATTAGTTCTCATAGATTTAGATGTAAAATAGATAGATGAGCGATATTTAAACAATAATGAAGAGAGGATTTGTGTTTTATGTAATATAAAGATGGTTAAAATGGTGGATGTTCAAAATACATAGATATACCAATCTTGAATATGAAGAAACATTTAAATGATTTTATGATATAGCGATTTGAAGACAATAGAATAAAAAAAGTGGGGGAGATATTAACTCAAATCAACAAGAAAAAGAACAGTCTTCTAAAAAATATCACCCATTCCAAATTTAAAGAGTTAAAATACAATCAAAATAATTGATAATTCTATTATAAATATAATTAAAATTATTTCATTTCATTTTAAAACCAAATCATATAATTTTTTAATTTATTATATAATTTTAACTTAAAAAATTTTAAAAGTCTAAGAAATAATCCATAATATATTATTTTAAACAATATAACTCTATTTCATTAAAAAAAAATTAGATTTTTTTAAAAATATATTATATCATCAACTTAATATTATTGGAATATATATACATTTAAGTATTCAGAGGAAACATGGCGTGCTTATAATTTACATTGACTAACTTCTAAAATATTGGTAGTGATTTTGTCATAACTTCCGCCCTAATACGGTCACAGTATATACATTAAGTATTGATATAATTTTTTTAATCTACTCTTTATTATTTAAATATGAATGGGACCGACACCCTGATATTTGCTTACCCTTCTCCATGAAAAGAAAAGGTTTTGTATTTGATAACTTTTAAAAAGAATAATTTAAATTTGTAGTTAATGTGAATTATGTTTCAAGTTGTGATATGGTTAAATGGATTTATATTAAATTATAATATAAATATTTAATTGTTTTAAATGATTTTTATAAAATGATATTTAAATTTAATTAAAATACTATATATTTGTAAAATGATAATTAAATTTAATTTATTTATTTTAAATGTAGAATTAGGATAAATATATAAGATTTAGGTTTATCAAATTTTATTTTGTGAATTGGTGGTAATTGTAAGAAGATGATAGTAAAAATGTGTAGTTAAAAGTGATATGAAATTAATAATAAGATAAATTTGTTTAGAGTATGTACTTATGTTTTGAATAATACAAAGTATAAATTTCATTTTGGACAAAAGTACATATATGCTCAAAATAATTTGATAATTATATTCCTAACTTCCAAAATTTTTATTTAGTTCTTTGATCTTTCACTTTGATCACTTGTAATATATATATATATATATAATATTCTATAATTTATTATATAAAAAATATAATATATTAATACATTATAATAGTGATATATTATAACTTAGTTTGTATGTGTATTTGTTTGGATTTTTTTGAGACCATTTTTCTTAAAATATGTCATTGTCTTTTATTATCATTGTCCAACGATACTTTGAAATATTTAATTACTTTTATGTTTTGTATGGTCTAGTCTTTTCCCAATACTTTACCTTTGCTCATACCACTATGTAACAAACATCTCCTCCTCAGACTACATTATTGTATAAAATAACATACAACCTCATTTTCTACCATCACCTCCACCATAAATATTAGATTATTATTTATTGAAATATCATTCACAAAATATGAAATAAGGTAAACGTTCATGGGCTTCAAGTGAAATATGACTACTGATTTACATTCTTTCACTTTACAAAATCCTATTTTACTAAAAAAACTCTCAATATAACTTGCACCATTGGAACAACTACAAATTTATTTGTTTTGTCCAGCATTAATTTTATGAATTCATTTCACTTTTTTTTTAAATTATTTTTCACTATTTTTCGAACTTGTTTGTAATTTTCAATAACAAAATCTAAGATTCTTAATTATGGGATGTGAAGAATCTAAATCAAGTAATTCCAAATATTTTTGAAAAAATGGCATGATATTAGTATTACATTATTTAACTAATCCAACCAAAAAAAATGTTTTTTATAAATCAATTTTCTTCACCACTTCTATCATCTGATCTATATACTCATTGAACCTTCAAATACAATTGCTAATAAAATAAAATAATAAGATTAATATTTTAAAAATATTATTAACTCTTCATTTTTTCGAATTAAAAAATGTATTCATCATTTATCATTTATTTATTAGAATGAAAAGACCTACACTTTAAATTCAAGATATTTATTGATTATCAAATAAAATATTATATTTATTGATTATTAAATAAAAAAGATATTTTATTTTATTTATGTGTCAAAATCAATAGTCTTTTGTATGTACTTATGCAACTTACATTATATATTAATAATGATTGAAGTTTTTAAAGAGTAAATTGGTATAGCAGCCCATATCTACTCAAAATCTCACAATGAAATATCCAATCTTGCCTTGAATATTCTTTAAAGATATTATTTTCATCTTTCATATACTTCAAATCTTTGAAAACTATCTTTTTATCAAATATCAATTGTCAATGTTACACTCCTTTGTCCTATTCTCTCAAGTTTATCATTAATTTTACGCACTTCTTCTTTGCCTTTATTTGCATTATCTCGGATATTTGCTTAACATAAAACTTTCTTACGATAAATATAGTCCATTCTCTCAAATTTATCGTTATTGTTTACGTTACACTTTTTCTTTACCCTTATTTGCATTAATTCAAGAATATTTTAATATAGAACTTTCTTATAACAAATATAATTCATTAATATATATTATTTTGGGAGGTTGTTATTTGTTTTCATTTTAATATATATGTATTACTATTACTTTTCTCTCTTTCTTTTTTTCTTCTTTTCTCTTTTTTTTTCCTTCTTTTTTTTTAAATTATCTCAAAAATATTTTAATTTAAAACTTTTTTATAATATATATAGTCCATTAATATATTTGTTTTTTAAATTGATTATTATTTGTTCATTGTTATTTGTTGTCATTTTAATGATCAAGTAGATCTTAGTTAATAATTAATGTATTAAATTCTATAATTTTATAATAATTATGTTTTTCATTATGTTCAAAGTTTTGAATTAGTGTTTTTTATTTTTTATAAATTCTTTTTTCGATGAAGGATTACGAATGGTGAGAAATGTCAAATAGAGAAAGGAAAAAAGAGAAATTTAATTATTCATAAAGCTGTAACTTTTATTTTATATGAACTGTAAAAGCATAAAATATCTAATTAATCTATTTTCAAAAATCATGATGATTTTTTAGTGCACGATATCTAACTCACATAAAGTTGTTCGTGGTAAATCGTAGTCACCAAACTTTTCTGTCAAATCCTTATATATGTTTCGACTTTATAACCTCCCATCTATCAACACCACAAACTTACCAATTCTTTGCACACGCAATTTTCAAAACTATTGATAACAGTTGTATTTGTTTACTTGTAAGTCGAAACTACCTAAAACTTTTTACTTTGTGTAATCGGACAACCACAGATAACACTTATACCATTAATTATATATATTAAAAACTGATCTTAACCAATACTCACAAATTAATAAAATAATCGATCCTCACAAAATAATGAAATCCTACACAAAAAAGTCTCTCAAACGTTAAAATTTTAAATCTGGTGGCGTCTCATAAAAAAATCCTTTTTAACAGAAATTAGTTGCATCTCCTATAAAGAGATTTTAGTTGTAACATTTACACATATACGTGAACCTATATTGACTCATTTTCCAATTCCTTCATACAAATTTGCAGTTTTGTTCAATTTGCAAATCTGTAAAACCTTTTTAAGATGATGAATGGTATTGAGAAACCTCATGTTGTGGCAATGCCATTTCCCATGGCACTCGGTCACGCCATCCCTCTCCTGGATTTTGTACAGTTGTTTGCCTCCCATGGCCTGACCATCACTTGTGTCACCACTCCTACTAATATACCCCGTCTAGAACACCAACTAACCCATGTTGTTTCTCTCCTAGATTTTGTATAGTTGCTTGCTTCCCATGCCCTAACCGTCACTTGTGTCACCACTCCTATTAATCTACCCTATCTGGAACACCAACTAACCCACATTGTTTCCTGGGGGCTTGATAATTGCCTCCATGTCCTTCCTACACCTGTTGTGTAAGGTCTTCTAGAGAGAATTGAGAGCTTCAAAAAATAAAAAAATAATTAACTTAAAAAAAATAAAGCACACATAATTTTGTATTTTGCAGGCCACTAAATTGTTTCTCTTTATTCATGTTTATATACAAAATAATTACAATACAGCATGGATCATTGTGTCTAAAAATAGATTTAAAAACTAAACATGAATTATTCGTTGTGCTGGTAGCTCCGTAAAAACTGAAATCAAATTACAATTAAATTTGACTATCTAAATTTTGCATGGAGGAGAAGTCACATGCAGCATGGGGAAATAATTCTAACTCCTTACATGATATACGCCTCTGCAGATGGATACAATCAACATCAGTTATCAACATACTCCCCCTTGATGTTGAGAGGGCTCACAATCTAATCTCTGAGTATCAAAAACTGATCCTTTGCAACTTCTTTAGTGAAGATATCTTCTAACTATTCTTTAATGCTGATGTATTTCAATTCTTCTACCTTCTTTTGCAATAAATCTCGAATAAAATGATGCTTTAAATCAAAATATTTTTTCCTGTTGTGATGGACTAGATTTTTGGCCAATTCGATGGCACTAATGTTATCACAAAAAATCACTGTGGACTGGATTTGTATCTCTCCAATTTATTCAAGAATTTTTCTAATCCATAATGCTTGTGTCCCTATTGAGGTGACTGCAACATACTATTCTTTTGTAGAAGAAAGGGCAAGTATACTTTGCTTCTTTGAGTTCCAAGTAATCAAACTAGAACCAAAAGAAAAGCAATTACTAGATGTAGACTTTTGGTTATCCAAACTGCCTCCCCAATCAGAATCACTAAAACCAACAAGATTGAACATTTTAGAAGTGTATTAATAAATACCAAAATCTAGAGTGCTTCCCACATACCTCACAATTCTCTTGGCTGCCTTCATATGTATTTCATCATGTACCTTGAAACAAGTGAAACTAAATAAGCAATATCAGGTCTTGTGTGAATCTAAAACATCAAACTTCCAACAATACTCTTATAAATTGTCTCATCAACTATTTTAGCACCATCATCTCTACACAACACAACTCCATGAGCAACTGGAGTGGAGGCTAGTTTACAATCAACCATATCAAATTTCTTCAACATAAATGAAAATTTCATTCTCACTTTAATAAACCTCCATTCCTAGAAATTTTTTAATGAGACATAAATATTTCATCTCAAATTCATTCATCATAGCAGCTTTGAATTCATCCTTCATCTTAGAACTGCTACCCATATACAACAAGTTATCAACATACACACTTACGATAAGAATATCATTACCTTCTTGTTTGTATTAAAGGGTAGGTTCATTCTTTCTTCTTCGAAATTCACTTCCAAAAATATCCATCAATCCTAGCATACCACGCTCTTGGTACTTTTTTGAGGTCATACAAAGCCTTCTTCAACTTGTAGACATGATTTTCTTTTCCTTGCACTTCAAAACCTCATGGTTGCTCCACATATACTTTTTCTTCTAAGTACCATTTCAAGAAGGAACTTTTCACGTCTATATGATGGATGCTCCAATTCTTTTCAACTGCTAATGGAATCAACATTCTAATGGTCTCTTGTCTTGCTAATGGTGCAAATGTCTTTTCATAATCAATGTCATACTTATATGTGAATCCTTTAGCAACTAATCTTGCCTTATGTCTTTCAACACTTCCATCACTGTTATACTTAGTCTTGTAGACCCATTTGGTGCCAATCTTCTTCTTGTCATGTGGAAGTTTTGTAAGCTCCCAAGTGCCATTCTTGTGAATAGAATCCATCTCTTCTTGCATTGCTTTCATCAATACCTCATTAGTACATTCATCTTCAAAACATGATGGTTCAAAATCAGCCTTGGTAAGTAAAGCAAAATTCATTGTCTCACCTCTTGTATTTTCTTCATGTGCTTGATTTTTACTCCTTTGATAGGTATCACTCATTCTTCTTACCTTCCTTATAGAACTAGGACTTGAATCTGGAATTACACTTGGAATTGAACAACTAGATGAGGGGCTACTTGGTGGATTTGTAGCACTTGAAAAAAAAAATTAGTGGGCTGCTCATGATCAATATCATCAATAATAACATCATTTAAAATAAATTTTGACTTCTCCTTGTGGCCTTTTTGATGACCATAAACTCCCCCTTCATCAAAAATTACATCTCTTGACACAATAAGCTTATTAGTGAGAGGATTATATAACCTGTAAGCCTTATTTTCTTCACTATATCCAACAAAAATATATGACTCACTTTTGGAATCTAACTTTTATATCTTTTGATCAAGAACATGAATATATGCTAAACAACTAAAAACTTTGAAATGATTAACATTTGGCTTTTTCTCATACGAGGCTTCATACAAAGTCATCCTATCAAGTGCACTAGTGGGACTCTAATTGAGAATATATACTGTTGTAGCAACTACATCTCCCCAAAAAGAATTGCTTAATTGCTTTGTTTGTATTATACTTTGTGCTATCTCCACCACTATACGATTCTTCCTTTCAGCTACACCATTTTGTTGAGGTGTGTAGGTAGTGGTGAGTTGTCTTCTAATGACATGCATATCACAATAACCCTAAAAGGCTTTTGAACAAAATTCTCCTCCACAATCAGTCCTTAAGCATTTGATTTTGCACCCTTTTTCATTTTTCACAAGGGCTTCAAACCTCTTGAATGTATCAAGGGCTTCACCCTTGGTCTTCAAAAAATAAACCCAATACTTTCGTGAGTAATCATCAATAAAAGTGATAAAATATGATGACTTACCCAAACTCTTTATTTGCATAGGACCACAAATATCTAAGTGAACATGTTGAAGTGGATGATGGGCCCTCCATGCATTACGCTTTAAAAATTTCTCGCTTTCATGCTTTTCTTTATCAAAACCTTCACAAATTTCCTTGTGCTCTTCAACCTTAGGTAAATTAGAAACTAATGCATTTGATGTTAGGATCTTCAAACTATGAAAATTTAAATGCCCATACCTGAGATACCACAATCAACTTGTATCCTCATATGCCATATTGGCAAGGTTGTTTTTATGTTCACCAAACTTCCATGGGAACATCCTATTCTTTGTCATAGGCACAACTGTAACCACTCTGTTAACTTGATTCTTATCATAAATTATGCATTACTAATTTTCAAACACCACCTTATAATTTTTATTGCACAGTTTCCCAACACTCAATAGATTATGCTTTAATTGTGGAGTGTAATAAATGTCTTTAACACTCTTCATACCTTCTTTTGTATGGACTTTCATAGATCCTTTTGTAGCAACCTCCAATGATTTGTCATCACCAGGATGGATCTTGGATTTGAAACTTTCATCCATTGTTGAAAATAACTTCTTATTTCCTAACATATGGTTAGAACATCCAGAATCTAAATACCAAACATTTTTATTATTATTTTCAACTTTGGCATAAGATAAAAAATAAATGATCTTGAGGATTCTCATCACCTTCTTGAGCATAATGAACACTTTTACCTTATTTTAATCTGCAATCCCTTTCAAAGTGGCCATGCATGTTACAATGGTAACATTGGACATTTCTTTTATCAAATTGACCTCTACCTCTTCCTCTGAAACCACCTCTTCTTTGTGAACGACCTCTGTCTCTATTTCCTCTTGAATGATTCTGATTTTGACCTCTACCTTGGCCTTGATTGTTTTTGGTGCTATTGTTGGCATCTTCATTCTTTGTGATTTATACATTGGAGGAAAAGGCTTTCTCATCACTGTCTCCAAATGAATCTCTCAATATTTTTTCATGAGACATCAAAGATCCAACTAGGTGATCAAATTGAAGGGTAGACAAATTCTTTCTTTCTTCTATGATTATGGCAACATGGTTCCACCTTGGTGTGAGAGTCATCAACACTTTTTTCATCACAACCTCATTGTTCATAATTTCACTAAGTGTAACCATCTTATTGACCACATCTTTTACTCTGACACAATAGGTACTCACACTTTCAACTTCTTGCATATTTAAATTATTAAATTCTCTCTTCAATGTTTGTAACTTGACAACTTTGACTTGATCACTACCTTGGTAAGCTTCTTTTAGAGTCTTCCAAGCATCCTCAGCTGTCTTTGCTCCTACAATTCTCGGAAATAGTCTCTTATCTAGAGCTATTTGAATATGAAATAAGGCTTGAGCATTCTTCTTCTTAACCTCCTTTTTAGCTATTTTATCATTGACTATGAGGGCATTCCAATCAACTGACTCTACATAACCTGATTCAATAATCTCCCACAAATCTTTTTCTATCAAAAATGTCATCATTTTGATGCACCAATAATCATACTCATTTCCATCAAATTCTAGAATGAGCAAGGAATTAAAATTAAACATGATAAACCTTTGGCAAAAATCCAACCACTAAATCTTTTAACCCAAAAAAAAAAAAAAAAACTGCTTTAATACCAAATATAGAATCTGAAACTAAACCTTATTCATGAACCAGTGGGTTATGAAATATAAAAGAAGGAAAAATAAAAAACAATTAACTTAGAAAAAAACAGAGCACACACAATTCTGTATTTTACAAGCCACTAAATTGTTTCTTTTTATTCATGCTTATATAAAAAAGAGTTACAATACAGCATGGATCGCTGTGTCTAAAAATAGATTAAAAAACTAAAAAACTAAACATGCAATCCAAGAGCGAGTAAAGAACAGAGGGCTGGTCATATGGGGATGGGTGCCACAACTTGTTATTCTCTCCCACCAATCTGTTGGAGCCTTCATGAACCACTGTGGATGGAATTCTATGCTTGAAAGCATAACCATCGGAGTCCCCTTAATCACATGGCCGATGCTTGCAGATCAACACTTCAATTCCAAACTAGCACTGGAGTCGGGCATTGGAATCCAAATCTACAAGAAAGGTTGTTGCGTGTAGAAATTCTTCAAAAGCTTAAACACAAGATGATGTTGTGAGTCAAATCCATAAGGTGATGATTTCCGAAAGTATTTAAAGCTTTCAGAGTTTGTAACCTGCTGCTAATTGTCTGTTTCGGTCGTTTCATACTTACGTGCTCGATGTTTTAGTTAATTACTGTACTGGTGGTGTTTCAAAAATACAGAATAGGCAGGTGGTAGTTGTGACTTTTATTTTTTATTATAATAGCTTCTGAATTTATTAGTAAACAATTGCTACAAGGTCATTTTTTTAATAGTTGAATAATCCTTTTGGGCTAGATGCTTTAAAGATTGTTCCATTTTTTCAAACATGCTGCAAAGTAAGAGTTTGCTACTTTTGGGTTAGATGCTTTAAGGATTGTAAAAAAACATTTTATTTATGAAAATCTTACAAAATAAACTTATAAAATGCAAGCAACTTCACATTTGAAGTGTCCGAATAATATATTTTTACATTTTTTTAGGATGAAGATTTAACATATACAACAATTATTTCGTTTCTTATGTCTTCTAGTTTCTTATACTTTTCCAAGTGTTTAATCAAGCTCATCTGCAATTCTGAAACCTGCAGCTTAAGGGGAAGAGAATGAAATTATTCCCAAAGGACACCATGATTAACACCTCTCACAAAAATAAATTTTTCATCTTAACAATTAAAAAAAAACATCTACCACTTTGAATTTCGGAGACATGAGTCTTACTTTCACTGGAACATAAGTTGATGTATATGCCATGTGAGATCTCTGCCACATAAAGGACAATCTTCTTAACTCAAATGCATTTATTTTAATAAGGCGGCCATACTGCAACAACAAAGAAATACAATGGTGGCATCAATCAACTAGACATGTAAAAACACTTGAAAAAAGAAAAGTGTAAAACAATGTAGTCCTTGAACACATACCAAAACTTAAGTAATGAGGTACCAAGTACGTACTTAAATTTATGCTTTCATTTTGCAATTTTGATAGTGTGTTAAGAGAAATACAATGGTGGCATCAATCAACTAGACATGTAAAAACACTTGAAAAAAGAAAAGTGTAAAACAATGTAGTCCTTGAACACATACCAAAACTTAAGTAATGAGGTACCAAGTACGTACTTAAATTTATGCTTTCATTTTGCAATTTTGATAGTGTGTTAAGAGAATGGTCAACTAATTGCAACTCCATAGTTTTTTCAATCAATTTTGTATTTTTTTATTTATTTATGAAAGTATTAAAATAGTATAAATGCCGGGGTACTTTATTAAATAAATAAATAATTAAGCTTTTGATCTTTTGTGAAATGGTTAACAAAGTTTATAAATAAATTGGTTAAACTACAAACACTTGGAGCTTGCACCATTTTAAAATTTAAATATTTTTAAAAAAAACTTTCCATTGATATTGAAAGCAAAGAAATCTATAAACAAGATTATTTGGCCTATTTTTCCCAATCATTTATAAACTTGAGAAAGTAATAAACTCACTCGAACAAAGTGAAAACATTGCAACGACAAGTGTAGAAAGTGAAGAACTTAGTTAATTAGATATTTGAACATTTGGTTTTGTATTGTTTAAATAGTATTTCATCCAACAATAAAAGGAAGGTAGTTAGCATATGGTTATTATTGTAAAACAAAAATAAGGCATTACAAGAAGATGAATGTTGAAAGAATGTGAGATAGAGTGGAAAATAAAATTCAAATTTTTCATTATTTAAATATTAGGAGTTTAAGTACAAGATTAGAGATTAGTAGAAGTTAACATGAATAGATATATAGATTTGATCTCTTTGCAATGAATTTGTCAATGAAGTTATTAAGTCAAAAATTAGACTTGACATGATACATTTTGAAACATGATGTAAGAACCCATCTGGTCAGATATTAAAATATCACTCCAATTATTTTTTCTATGTGCCTTCAAGTTATTTTTATGAAAATTTCATAACTAATCTCAACACATGTTCACAAATACAAATAACACGTATTAACTATAGTGACATAAAAAAAAATTGCATTCCAACTTATTCGTGTAATTAGATTCAAAGTTGACTAATTCTTTTCAATTTCACTCAACATAATTTAATTAATCATTTTCATAATTTTATTCATTTACAAAATATTATTACACATTCATTTACATAATCAAAGTATGCATTCACAATAAGTGACTAAGTATAATAAGTGAAATTAGCATTTCTTCTTTTACAAGTATAACTACAAACTGTGTTGACATCTATACTAAGCATAGTAAATCATTTTTCATCCACCAAAATACATTTAATGTGATATCCAAATTAAAACTAGTCACATATTCATATTATACTAACAACTTACAATGTGTACAACAATAATACATTATTTATCTTTCATATATTTTTTAATAATACATTATTTTATATTTTCAAATAATAATACAATATATTACATTTTATTGTCAAAGATACTCATATCTAAGTAAGTCTTCATAAAATAATACATATGAACATTGAAGATCATCATTGCCATTGAGATTTATGTAGCAAGAGAAAGAGCATCATCATATGATTTACCTCTAATCACATACCCTTTCAGATTCCTACACAATGCTCATTTTTTAGAGTGGTCCTGCCCTTCACAATAAAGATAGATGTGGATCTAATAGCGATAAAGAGAATAATGTGTATACAATTCATATTGTAATTAGCTCCATCCAACGTAAATCAAGTTTTCACAGTGAACTAGAACATGAAATAGAGAATTTTTAAAACTTACTAAGTATCGATGCTTATGGCTATAAGACTTTAGGGTCAACAAGTCCATCTTGTTTCATCCAGATTTGGTAATCAATTCCTAATTATATATTCAAGGTGAAACTAAGGTTTTCTACAATCCATATGGTATTTACACTCTTAAGTCCACAACCATAACCACGTTCACCTTTCTTAAAAACAATCAATAATATAATGATCTTCATACAAACACTCGTGACTCAACATAAATACAATATTCGAGAACTACAAAAATGATAATATTTCACATTAATGTCCAATACCAAGTACGTAAAATATTATCATCCTCCCACTTCACTAAATACTAATATAAATCATAAAATAAAATAACAAAATATTAATCATTAAAAATGTGCTTGAAAAAATATGTCACATATTGTCCCATACCTCTTGCACAATATATCATTATCCATTAACCCTACCAAGAATAAAAAAACAAGTATGGTTTCCAAAGTCATGATTGTTTATATATTGGTCTTTTAAGATATATAAACCTATATCATTTTTAAATGAATAATACATTTATTTTATATTAAATTAAACTTTCAAACTTTATACTATTTTCATAAAACTATTATTGTCCTTAAATTCATTACTTATTCATTTAATGATTTCATGAGAGAACTCAAACCAAAAAAATTAATTCAAAACTAACATACAAGTAAAATTCTTATTATTTTAGAACTTTTTATAAACATGTAACTCCTTTCAATAAATGTCCCAATAAAAAGACAACACATTCTTCAAATTAACTGAAGTATCATTTAAAGATTAAAGGTAGTTTTATTTTAACCTATCCTTCATTCAAGCACATCACACCTTAGAGCATGGAATCGATTTTTTTTTTTTTAATAATAAAATAGTCCTACTGAGATTATCTAGATAATATGATCAAATTCATCGTTTAACTAAGAGTAAACAATGATAAATTATAGAGGATCCCTTATTAAAAGAATAGATTAGAAGCAACTCTGCAAAGCAATATAACAATCCAAGTCCCACAAATTATTTTTTAATCTATTATGTTATCAAGAATAATTTGTAGATGTAGGTTTCAAGGAGGTCTTGAGCAGATAGTCATAAGTCAATTTAAATGCAAGTTTCAATTACATAATATATAATTCTTAAATGCAGGTTTTAAGAAGGTTTTGAGTACACAGTCGTAAGTCAATTTAAATTCAAGTTCTAATTTCGTCAAGTCTTAGGCTCTCATGATGTCATCATGTGGTGTCATCATGGACCTTTAAGCTTCAGAGGCATTATGTTGTGTCAATTAGGCTTGGGTTTTTATAGGAGCAACACTTATCATAATTGTAAGGACTAGGGATATTTTGGACTTAGTCTAATTTTCACAGTGTCAAAACATTGAAAAGCCATCATAGAACACAATGATGCCACATGTTGGTTTAGCATTGAATTTTGATCAGGGAAGCCTTTTAATTTTCATTTATTTACATACATATGATCTAAGAATACTTTCAACATATTCATATCACCAAATCCCTATGACCAACTACAAACACATCTGATAAAGTTTATAATGTAGTTAAATTTGTTACATATAAAACACTAGACAACCACCATAGTGGGTAAGCATTAATTCTCAATATGCATAAAATTAATAATGTAATTACAATTTTCATCCTTCTTTGCCTTGACCCACATGAAGGTGCCCATATCATGCAAAGTTCTAAGCCAATGAGAGATTGAAAAAATAGCCATTTTTATTTATTATGTTAAATAAAATGTAACTTTTTGGGTTGAAAATTAAAATATTATAGCATGCAAAATGATGCCATTTTATTGGCCAATAAAACAAGGATTAATTTAGGGATTTGGGGACCCAGGCAATGTAGTGAATAGTCAAAAGAAGCTTGAGACTTGAAGTTCAGAGAGTGCATCAGGTGGCATGATATTAAGAGCACAAGACTAAGAGGGTGACCTCATATCAATAGAGTCATCAAAACATGAAGGATAAAGATGAATCCATGTGGTGACATCTCAAAATCTTGGGAATCAACAAACTATTGAGTATAACAAAGACCCTCGAAGACCCCCCAAGTGTCGAGATGACACGTGGTGCCATCTCAAAATCATAGGCCTCAAGGAAGATTCAATGATCAAGCATGGAATAAATCCAAAGGCACCTTGTAAAAGGAAAAAGGTGAGGACAAAGGGCAATGGTGGCTCGAGTGGCTGAGACCATGCCAAGTGGCATGATCTCAGTAATTTGAGAAAGACTAAGCACTTGTCACCAGGGTCTCTGAGCAAATAACATGCAACCTCATGGTAGTGAGTGGGGAACCAAAAATTGATGGTCATAGATGCATTTAAGTAAGTAGTTGTGTTTGATTTATATCATGACTAGTATATAAACTTAAATGAACATAATGGTAAGAAGTAAATAAACTTAAATTTGGTATTCAATGATAGAATTGATAATATTTTACATGTTTATTTTTATTTTTTATTATCTATTTAAATGTATAACAAAAATTAATTTTAATTAGTTTTGGTGTTGTCAAAAATTAAAAATATCTTCAATGTATTTAGTAGTCATGAGATTATATATTTGAAGGATATTTGTGAACTTGACAACTATTTGTTTAAATGAAGCATTATTCCATGGATTAATGATTTTTATCTATTTGTCCATATCCTATCCAATTAGAAATAAATTTTTAGTATGATTCTAACAATTACAATATTATTAATGTGATCATGTTCCTAGTCATGAAACTAAATAGAGTAGTGTGTATAGAGCTTACGTGATCTTGTTCATATGGATCATTAATTCAAATTAAATATTTATTAAGACATTTTCTTGTATCTTTTATTCTAATTTATTCACCATGTGATTTTTTAATTCTTGTATAGGCGAAAGCTATAGGGTATAAATAAATGGCTTACTAGCTAGTTAACAAAACAAAATATATGTTACAGATCCTATGAAATCTAGAAGATCCTATGCCGACCGTCACATGTAAAATGATAACATCACTTTTACTTTTTAACTTGGCCATTCATTTAAAGGTTTTTTAGACCTAAAGTCCCTGAGCATAGATTAAATGACGATGAAACACTCATCAGCATCGTGGCTTCAATATCCTTCTCATGATTCATTGAAAATTGGCTAAGCTCTGAGAACCTCCCCTTTCAATATTGTAATGTGTGTCACCATCATGGTGAACAATCATGATGAGCAAGAAGCCTATGTAGTTTTGAGCCTCAATGCCCCAATATCATGTCACATGGAGCAATCCTGGATAGTCGAGACTCAGAGGGTCAATATTTAGAGTTAAAATAGTCTCGAACCATGAAGGGCTAAGATCATGGTATGTGGTGTGATATCAGACATTTGGGTATCAGTAAATCAATGTCATCCAATTGGCATGTGAGGCACTCATCTACATACTTTCCAACCAAAAATATATATAATAAACATTGAACATGAAAGAATCCTTTACCTTTAAGATAACATAATCTTTCTTTGATGACTAGTCTGAACCAATAGGAATTATAAACTACCATAAGAATAATAAAACATGTATTACACATATGAATCTCAATATAATAAAAAAGAGTAATCTAAGATTAATTTGCAATATATCAAAGTATTTAATTCAACAAATAAAAGCTATCAAATACCCAAGCCTGATGCATACAATACAAATTAAATGCTTAACAAAATTAGTTTCTTGAATTATAAAAGAAACACATGAGTATAAGGTAAATTATACACATATTAGATTTTCAGCACTACAAGGTAGAGCATTAAAAATAGAAGTTTGCCAATTTTAAATGAAGTACAATTTGGAACATAATTGAGCACAAGAAATCACCACATAAGCCATCCCTAGATCAATGTAAAACCTAACATGAAATCATGAATGTAACATTCCATAATTCATATACAATTCATGCATAATATATAAATTTAATAATATTATATTCATTAGGATATAGTTACTTTATAAGGGAGTACTAGATGTTAGAATCATCTAAAATTGAACGTCCAAGACTGACAACTGGGGATGCAAATAGACAAAACTATTGAAGACCTAAATCAATATATGAGTAGAAACTAAAGTGGGTTTATTTATATATGGAGGTGTACAAATCATTACACTAGCTCAAAGCTCGCAACTCTCATAGCTTTCAAACCTATCACAACTCACAAATAAGTAGATCAACAATCTATCACACTACAAAAATGGCACAAAGGCCAAGTAGCTCAACACTCTCTATCCACATAACTTAGAGGAGAGGTCCTTAAATAAGCAAAGGAGAGGCATAAAGCCATTTACATTTGGCAATGTGAACACAAATCAATTTCCAAATGAATAATAAACCCCATGTGCAACATGTCAAGCCCCACATGGGTAAAATGTCAACATTGGTTGCCAAATGTATACTACAACCATGTTGACTACAATTAGACATGTGCATGTGCAACTAATGACCTCATTATTATACCTAAGTGACCTAAATATTTCACCTAAGTAATCTAAATATATATGTGTAGTAAAAACATGTAGGGATAAATAACATACACCAACACCCCCCCTCACCCTGCTCAAGCATAGCTTCAGTGGGTAGTAGAATTGGGTCTTGATGACTAGGCCTAATCAAGTACCCAAGTATAAATCAATTCTCTTAAAGTGGATAAAAGGGGAAAACTTGTAGGAAAAAACTTCCCCCACCAAAAAAAAATAGAGAAAGGAAGAGAGAGCTAAAAATCCCCACTAAAAGTTACAACTACTTGTAGTTATCCTGTATCCTACAAAATATGATGAATGTGTGCCTCTGAAAAGAAGAGAGATAAGGCAAACATATAATATCACATGGTGAATGTTTTATTACATCCCTCTACAATAAATGGTGTCTCTTCCTTTTGGAAGAAAGAAACCCTGCACAATCAAACTGTGAAATTCCCACTCAAGTACAATGCAAGTAGGAATCAGGATGTAAATATCTATAAAATGCTCAAATGTCTCCAAACTAGTGATTAAATATGCCAAACTCTAATTAGGAATCTTGGGTTTAACTGTAAAAGATGGCAATAAGGAAGCATAAAATGAATGAGAGAGCAAGAGGGTTATAAGTACCCTCATGACATCCAAAGAAGAAGATGCAACTCCATTAGAGTTCTCATCAAATATAAGGAAAATGTCCTCATTGGTGTCATCTAGATCTAAAATTTGAGACTCCAAAAAACAAAGAAGAGATGTCTGGTATAAAAGTTTCCCAATAAGGTGAATCCAAAAAACATATATAATCTTGCTGTAAAGAATCGCTTGAAGCTCTTGAAAGAGTAACTCTAAACTTTGTATTAGCAATAGGTGAAGGTGGAATCTTAGTGCATGTCATGTGACTACACTACATATCCCATAAAATATCCTACTATGAAGAATCATTGGAAGTTATCAATGAATTGATATTGAATTCTGATGTAGCAATAGGTACAAGTGTGTTCATAGTATGAACATTGTGGATGAATCTGCCATATGTTGGAATGTAAGAGTCATTAATTATTGACAAGGTATTTAAAGGAGGATAAGGATCATTATTATCCATATGTGATCGGTCTTCCAAGGAAGCATCATTCTCAGATGAAGAATCAACCTCTCCATATAGCTACCAAATGAAGGTCCAAGTAGTGAAAGGGCACTAAATGTACTCAATCTAACATAGAATATCCAAAAAAATAATGAGACATATTAGTCCATAGACCATGTCATTGTTGTAATACCATGCATGCTTATGTTCATCATCACTTGGATTGAGAACAAGTCCAAGGAGATAGGGTAGTAGATCATGCTCTAGGCAATGATTCATTATCCCATTTTTCAAGGATAAATAGTTCTCTGGATTTAGCTGCACAACATTAAATTGAACAAAAATACCAAAACCCATTATGAGACCCCCCTATAATTAATTTTTTATCAACCCCCCGTAGAATTTGGTACTTTATAATTTAATGTGTTTTACAATAAAAATGGGACCAATGGATTAGGCACGAAAAATCATGCACATTTGAATAAAATGATACTCAACTCTGAGTTACCTAGATCAAAAATTACAATAGTTTTTGTTTTCCACCATGAATAGCCTATTTTGATTAAAATCTACTTCCAAAAATAATCCATTGTATTTTATGAAAAAGATAAAACAATTGGACAAAAATGTAGTGTGGGGGGAGGTTGAACCTTGGACCTCCAACCACACTTGTTATAAAAGCAAATGCTACCAACTCCCCTATAGAGTGATTTAAACACTTAAAAGCACAAATCAATATTTAAAGTGTTCCAAAACTAGTTTTTTTACCTTTGAACACCTCGAAGGATGCATAGGAGGGCATGGATTGTCTTTTTGACTACATGGAGGGCATTGGAAGCATGTGGAATAACATATGACAATTGTGTATGGTCATTTAAGCTCTAAGACTTGATTTAAAATGCAATTCCTTATTTGAATCTTTGGCTAGAACAAAACCATTCAGTTTGATGGCAGGGAGTAGGTGGTTTTGGCTCCTATTTACCACTTCTATAAATCTAGTTGAAGAAGAATGGTAAGTCCAAAGCAATGGGAGCCATGGTAAAGCCTTCCTTCAAGCTTTTCAATCCTACTTGTTAGCATAGGCTAGAAATAAATAAATCAAGTGTATATTTAAAGCAAACAATCGCTAACCAATGACAATTGAGGAATAAATATGGATGAGTGCTTAGATCTGTAAGTTAATGTCAACAATTAAAATACAACTCTAAATCTACTCAAGATTTCAAAAATGAACAACAAACCACGATGTTCATTTTCTAGCACCTAATTTAATACCATGTTAGAATCATCCAAAATTAGACATCCAAGGCAAGTAATTAGTAATGAACACACAAAATTATTGAAGATAAAAATAAATATGAGTAGAAACTGAAGTAGATTTATTCAAATATGGACATATATACATCATTACACTAGATAGAAGCTCACAAATCTCAAAGCTATCACAGCTCACAACTAATTAGCTTAGCACTCTATCACACTACAAAAATGGCATAAAGGCCAAGTAGCTCCGCATTCCCTATCCACATAGCTTAAAGGAGAGGTCCTTAAATAGGCAAAAGAAAGGCATAGAGCCACATACATTTAGCAATGTGATCATAGGTAACTTGCCAAATGAATAGTAAACCCCACGTACAACATGTCAAGCCCCACATGAGCAAAATGTTAACATTGGTTACCAAATGAATAGAGCAACCATGTTGACTAAAATTAAACATGTGCTTGTGAAACTAATGAGCTCATTATTACACCTAAGTGACCTAAATAGTCCACTTAAGCAAGCTATGTGTGTGTGTGTGTGTGTGTGATAAAAACCATGTAAGGGTAAAAAATTGTTAGGTTGTGGAGCTAAAAGCTTCACCCGGATGCAAACATGGAGGTTGTTGAGTGTGACAGTCGCCGACGTCAGCAGCCCACAACCGACGTCGGTCAGGGATCAGTGCAAAGGCAACCAACATCGACAGAAATTGGCCGACGTCGGTCACCTCCAGTTAGACAGGTACTGACGTCGGTCACCTGTGCAGTTCAGAACTGGTTGTTGGCAAACAGTCAGTTAGTTGAATGGATTGTTTGCATGTTAAAGACTGAGTCGAGTCTTTAGCCGCAAGTCTAATCATTGTATGCATGAGATCTATATAATAGACTCATGGGCTGTATTGTAAAGTGTAGAACCAGAGGAGTTCTTCCATTGGAGAATCAAAAGGGTTCTTCATGTATGTATGATCTTGGTCAGTAGGTGTGCAAGGCCACGTTAGGAGATCTACATGTGATAAGTAAGATCAGGTTGGTCTGCAGGGGTCTGTGTATGTGAGGGTCAAAAGGAGATCTGCGGGGGAGCAAGATCAAAGGTGACAGTAATACATCAAGGAGCAAGACCAAGAGAGATCTACTTGGAGTACCGATTCGTACTCAGTTCTACTGGCAGTATTGATACTGACTGGTTGACGTGAATAACAGCTCTGTGTTTGAGTTGTTTGTTGTGACCTGTATTGAGAGAAGATAACTCTTGAGGGAAGATTACTGGTATGCCCACAAAGTGGATGAAAGAGTGTGATCTCTTTGTTGTAATTTCCTTCTGTAATGAGTTGAATACAATTGTGTGTTGCCTCTCATATTCTGTGTTATTTCTTATTTCTAGTTACTTGTACTTCTGGTTAATTCTGCATTTAGTTGTTAATACAAATGTAATCAAGTGTGCTCTTAAATCTGACAAGTTGTGTCAGAGCTTTGGGGAACTTAGGTCCTATCAATTGGTATCAAAGCGAGGTTGGAGGTTCTCAGAGTGAGGTTGACTAACAGGTGGTTCAGATCTGGTTAGTGTTTTTGATTACAGGGCACTCTCAGGGGTTTTTGATTAAGTGGGAGTATAGCAACAGCAGAAGAAGGTAAGCTGAGAATGGAAAAATTCAGACACAGGTGTAGCACCACAGGGTGTGTGGTGGTTAGTCTTCAAGATTGAGCTTGAAGAGGAATACAAGCCAGGATATAGATTAGACAATGTACTGGTATAGGTATAGGTGCAACTGTTTATCTCCAAGTGGGAGATTGTTAGGTTGTGGAGCTAAAAGCTTCACCCAAATGCAAACATGGAGGTTGCTGAGTGTGACAGTCATCGACGTTGGTAGGCCACAACTGATGTTGGTCAGGGATCAGTGCAAAGGCAACTGACATCGGCAGAAATCGATCGACGTCGGTCACCTCCAATAAGATAGGGACCGACGTCAGTCACCTGTGCGGTTCAGAACTAGTTGTTGACGAACAGTCAGTTAGTTGAATGGATTGTTTGCATGTTAAAGACTGAGTCGAGTCTTGAGTTGCAAGTCTAATCATTTTATGCATGAGATCTATATAATAGACTCATGGGTTGTATTGTAAAGTGTAGAACTAGAGGAGTTCTTCCATTGGAGAATCAGAAGGGTTCTTCATGTATGTATGATCTTGGTCAGTAGGTGTGCAAGGCCACATTAGGAGATCTACATGTGATAAGTAAGATCAGGTTGGTCTGCATGGGTCTGTGTATGCGAGGGTCAAAAGGAGATCTGCGGGGGAGAAAGATCAAAGGTGACAACAATACATCAAGGAGCAAGACTAGGAGAGATCTACTTGGAGTACCGGTTCGTACTCAGTTGTACTGGCAGTATTGATACTGACTGGTTGAGGTGAACAACAGCTCTATGTTTGAGTTGTTTGTTGTGACCTGTATTGAGAGAAGATAACTCTTGAGGGAAGATTAATGGTATGCCCACAAAGTGGATGAAAGAGTGTGATCTCTTTGTTGTAATTTCCTTCTGTAATGAGTTGAATACAATTGTGTGTTGCCTCTCATATTGTGCTCTTAAATCTGACAAGTTGTGTCAGAGCTTTGGGGAACCTAGGTCCTATCAATTGGTATCAGAGCGAGGTTGGAGGTTCTCAGAGTGAGGTTGACTAACAGGTGGTTCAGATCTGGTTAGTGTTTTTGATTACAGGGCACTCTCAGGGGTTTCTGATTGAGTGGGAGTATAGCAACGACAGAAGAAGGTAAGCTGAGAATAGATAAATTTAGACACAGGTGTAGCACCACAGGGTGTGTGGTGGTTGGTCTTCAAGATTGAGCTTGAAGAGGAATACAAGCTAGGATACAGATTAGACAATGTACTAGTATAGATACAGGTACAGCTGTTTATCTCCAAGTGGGAGATTGTTAGGTTGTGGAGCTAAAAGCTTCACCTAGATGCAAACATGGAGGTTACTGAGTGTGACAGTCACCGACATTGGCAGGCCACAACCGACGTCAATTAGGGATCAGTGCAAAGGCAATCGACATCGATAGAAATTGGCCAACGTCGGTCACCTCCAGTCAGATAGGGACCGACGTCAATCGCCTGTGTGATTTAGAACTGGTTGTTGACGAACAGTCAGTTAGTTGAATGGATTGTTTGCATGTTAAAGACTGATTCAAGTCTTGAGCCGCAAGTCTAATCATTGTATGCATGAGATCTATATAATAGACTCATGGGTTGTATTGTAAAGTGTAGAACCAGAGGAGTTCTTCCATTGGAGAATCAGAAGGGTTCTTCATGTATGTATGATCTTGGTCAGCAGGTGTGCAAGGCCACGTTAGGAGATCTACATGTGATAAGTAAGATCAAGTTGGTTTGCAGGGGTGTGTGTATGCGAGGGTCAAAAGGAGATCTACGGGGGAGCAAGATCAAAGGTGATAGCAATACATCAAGGAGCAAGACCAGGAGAGATCTACTTGGAGTATCAATTCGTACTCAGTTGTACTGGCAGTATTGATACTGACTAGTTGAGGTGAACAACAGCTCTGTGTTTGAGTTGTTTGTTGTGACCTGTATTGAGAGAAGATAACTCTTGAGGGAAGATTACTGGTATGCCCACAAAGTGGATGAAAGAGTGTGATCTCTTTGTTGTAATTTCCTTCTGTAATGAGTTGAATACAATTGTGTGTTGCCTCTCATATTCCATGTTATTTCTTATTTCTAGTTACTTGTACTTCTGGTTAATTCCACATTTAGTTGCTAATACAAATGTAATCAAGTGTGCTCTTAAATCTGACAAGTTGTGTCAGAGCTTTGGGGAACCTAGGTCCTATCAAAAACCAACACCAACACTAGACACATACAATAACACTAGCATTGGTCATAAATAGAGGTTATAAACCATCTCTAAAGGCTGAGTATTGAGGGGAATTGTAAGGTAGGTTAAATTTTTAGATTTTATAAGATTTTGGTTTATCGACATTGTTGGATGAATATTTTGTCAGTCAACTATCTAATTGAGCAAAATAGGTCTCTTGACCACGTCAAGGGAGATTGGTCGGCCCAATGTGCAGATTTACTACATCAGAGGTGGACAAATCTCTCCTCTCATCAAGGGAAGGTTCCCTATAAATATGCAGGAGCTATATACTATCTATATAAGCAGAAAATAACACTTAGGGGTAGGATAACACCATCCATCTCTCTTTTTTTAGAGATGATGTTCATAAACAAAGGAGAAAATCTTGGTGAAGACACTGAAGGCACTTGTCTTCTTTCAAAAGTGATCTAGCAGGAAACAATGGGAATTTCTTTCTGGTAGTGACAAGTAATTGGTAACAAGGAGCGTAGTAACTAGCAGACTGAGATGTAGCACAAAGTCTCTACCTCAACTTCCCAAGAGTGAAATACAAAGGACAATGAGGGCACAAAGTCGTCCCAAGGTCCTTTACACATGACCAAAAAACAAACACACACTGAAGACAACTATGACAGCACAAAGTCTGAAAGTAACTGGCTTCAGGACATCTTCCTTATCACTTCCACTAGCTCTGCTTATTAATTTGAATAAATAAGAATACATTTAGGAAATAGACATAAGAACAATCTCCTAGAATGACACAAGATATAACAGCACAAAGTCTGAAAGTAACTTGCTCTTTGATTCAAACAAAGAAATACGATGAACAATCTAAGCTCAAAGTCTTAGTAATGCCTTTCAACTTGGGTAGAGTTTTGCTTCTGATAACAAAGAGATCTCCCCCGTTATGATACAAAATATTACAATATATAGCAGCTAAGAAAGGCTTGGCGCTCTATTTCATGGAATGTCCCATGCTATGCATTCAATGCCTTGAATGCATTTTTTAGTTTTGTCAAAGAGGACCATGCTAGAACAAGGCAGTTGCCTTAACTGTGGCATGTTGATTCATCTTGAATGTCTTCTCCTAGGCCTGAGTCATCTAGTCTATCATTTGATATCTATGCAGCTGTCTACTTTGTCTTTACTTCAAAAGAGACAAACAGGTCATGCCTTCAATATTTGCAGGCTCAAATATCTACCTGGTGAACTGTTCCACCTAATGTAAATAACTCCTACATATATTTTGGCCTTTCCCTCTTTTTGTTGTGATTTGAGCCCTCAGGCTATCTTTTCCCCTTTCTAGTTCTTTTGGTTCCTCCTCTAGGCAGTTCTTCCTTTAGCCCTGAAGGTCTTTGAATGCCTTTGAAAGCATTTGGGTCCACGCTTAAGCCTGTAAAGATCAACAATGATTTCATTGCCACAAATTTGACGTCTTTGGGTCCATCATTGTTTGAAAGCCAACGGCTAGTTAGTTGCCCTAAATTTGATGACTACGGGCCCGTCATCCTCCTTAGCAATTCCTTCATGTCTTTCCCACTTGCTCTAGCCACTTTTCCCTGATCTCAACAACTGACACTTGGCATGTTCCACTGTGAAATAGGTGAGGACACGTGGCATCATCCACTTAACTTATAAAGGCTTTAAATGCCTTTTGAGAGTCCTATAGAAGGTGACACATGGTGGCTTTTGTAGAACTTTAGAAACACTGTAGAAACATTAGGACTCATTTGGATTCATGCAGAGGATGACACATGGCACGTTCCATTGAGTTTAGCAACTCACTCGGGGCCCACCGTAGTCCTTAAAAAACAAAGAAGTAGAAGGAAGAAACTGTGGATGTTGACACTTGTCAAATTTCACTGAGATTTTCAAGGGACACATGGAAACTTCTGCTACTTTTTAGAAAAACATATTAAAGCCTTCCGCCATCGCCACTTGGTGCCTTTTGCAAAACTCTGAGAGAAGCTTATCAAAATAAGTTTTGCGGCTTATAAGAAAATTGTAACGTGGATGCAGACACTTGTCGCACTCCGCTGAGCTTTTAGAAACATTGGGACTCATTTGGATTCACATGGACAATGACACATGGTGCATTCCACTCAAGTTTAGCCACTCACCTGAGACCCACCACAGTCCTTACGACACAAAAGGAAGAAGTTGTAGATGTTGACACTTGGCAGCCTCTGCCAAACTTTTCAAGGGACATGTGGTGACTTCCATAGTTTCTTAGAAAAGCACATAGAAACCTTCTGCATTTACCACTTGGCACCTTTTGCAGGACTCTGAGGGAAGCTTATTGAAAGAAGCTATGAAATTTATAAAAACTTGAAGTGCAGATGCAGACACTTGTCACGCTTCGTTTATATTACAAGGGACACGTAGCAAGTTTCACTGCTTTGAGAAACCAATTATAATGTGTCCCGATAGATGACACATTGCAGCTTCTGCTCTTCGGTCTTTTTATTTTGGGCACTCCTTTGAACCATTTAATTGAACCAATCGATTGAACCAACTTTGGTTCAACAATTCATTCCTTTGTCCCATTCATTTAATTGACCTCTTGAACCAACCGCATTGAACCAACCAATTGTTGAACCTTTGAACCATGAATCGGTCGAACCTATTGAACTCTGTCAAAGTGCTTGAATCTTTGAAGCTTTGCCGACGACGTTGAACCTTGAACCTGTTTAACCATTGAACCAAAATGGTTCAAGGTTCAACGGTTCAACAATTCAATGGTTCAATCCTTGCTTAGAAACTTGCCGATGAACCCTTTTGGTTGAACCAAGGCATTGAACCAATCCTAAAAATGCCTAAGTGTTGGAAACTTGCCCCTTTTGATTGAACTCACCTACTATAGCCATTGAACCCTTTGAACCTACTAGTCCCTTTACTAAAAAAGCTTGAAAATTGAGGAATTTGAAAGCTTAGAACAAATTTTGAGAAGGGAAGAGATTATTTTGGTCTGCTGAACCAAAATAGTTCATATGTTGTCCCAAAAGTGAGTAAAAATTTTTGGGAACAATAGCTAGCTCCAGTTGGGGAACTTCCTTTAGTTGAAAACTTGGAATAGCTAAGGGGAGTAGAAACCAGAATCTCTAGTGCCTTGAAGTGTGCCATTGGGCTATGGAGTCATGCTACCCAAAAAGAAAGGCTCCAAAAAATGAAAATGAACAACACACAACAAAAACAAAAGCTATACAAATATACATATGTACAGGTGATCTTATTTGATACTTTAGGAATTGAAGTGCTTCAGATGCTGACCATTGTGAGGCAGTGAAAATGGCATTCCATCCTGATAAACTAGTAAAAAACCATTTTCTCCCCAAAATCGGTGATGGGTGAATGGAACTCTCAACCAGGAATCACATTTTCTATGCCCTCCTTTTGGTTCTCTTTTCTTGCCCCATGGCAAGGTGTGGTCTCCAATCTGAAAACCATAAATCATTGCTCTCTTGGTGAAGAGTTCCTTTTCCTGACATTGGCATGCAGTAGTATGGTCCACTACCATAGCTTGTTGCTCTTCTGGTTCAGTCCAGCACATGATTTGATTGTCCCCATCAGATACTTGACAAACAATCAATTCAACATCTCCTTTGGTGTGAAGGAGCTTAATGCCTTTGTCCTGAGCTGCCTTTAATCCAAGTAAGAGAGGTTCATACTCAGTTGTGTTGTTGGTATTGTTGAACTATAACTTACATGAAGGAAAAATATCTCCTTGAGGAGATATCAACATAGTCTCGACTCTAGCATTGGTAGAAGAAGTTTTGCCATCGAATTCCAAGATCTAAACATCATCAAAAACTGATCTTCTATCAGATTTCTCTTCATTCAAAGTGGAAGATGCTTTTTCATCTATACTGTGCCCTGCCAATTCTTCTAATGTCTTGTTTGAGTCAATTTTTAGATTGCCACCTACAAGACTTTCATCTGCAGAAACATGAACACCCTCTGTGGTCAAGAAGTAATTACCCCTGCTTGAAGACTCAAACAAAATTTGAGCTGCAGGGGCCGACGTTTGGGTGACCACGTATTTTTCCTCCTTTTCAAAAAGAAATCTCTTCATAACACCTTTGACATGGATCCTTGCCTCAAATAGGTCCATGCTTAGTTCTCCTCCCACATCCTTGCAAAAATTTCATCCAAGCAGAATGCCATAAGATGCTAGGACGTCAGCCACCAAGACAGTCATCTTGATTCTTTTGTTTGGAAAGGCTGCAAATGCAAATTGGGTGTCTTTGATTTGCCCCATTAGTGGTACTTGCTTATTCTCCATGGAGAAACATCTACCGAATGTCTTGGTTAATGTGAGACCAAGAGATTCTACCACTTTAGTAGGCATGACATTGTCTCAAGCTCTAGAATCAATGATGCAATTGCTCAGCTTGTGACCATTTATCAAAAGGGAAACATAGAAATGATCTATTTTCCCAAGGGCAGCAAGAGGATTAATGACAAGATTGTTTGGGATTGACATGTTCCTTGGGGGATCATGAGTTACCTTCTTGACATCTTGTCCTGCAGGGACGGCTTTATTCTTCACACACTCTACCACCCTGTCTAACTGCTCAGGATTGGCTTGTAGGAATTCAAATTCAGTCATTTGGATTTTAGTTTTCTTGACATGGTTGACTATGTCAAATGACTAAAATGGAATAGGAAGAGAGGATGGGAGTTCATCCTTTTGGTTTTTGGGAGGGGGAGGACTGGCCTACAAATTTGAAGTAGAAGGTGTAGGGATATTTGAGGCACTTACCTTTCTGGTAATCATCGAGTCCTTTGGCTGGAAAGGCAAAGTGGTTCCATGCTTAGCAATTGAAATTACTGGTTGAGGTTGCTCCTCTGTCTTCTCTTTGTCAGCCTGCTAGGCTAACTGGTTCTTGGACCGGATGAACATATCATATGATCCCTCAACTACATTGCCTTCACTTCTGGGTTCATCCTGGTAATTCAAGAAACCAATGTGGGAGTCACCAACTGATTCTTCTTGATCCTCTGTGAAGAGATCAGCGTCATTTTCTTGCTCAAACTCAAGTTGGAAAGAGAAATCATGTTTTGTTTCTAGATATCCAACTGCTAAGTTAGTTGGAGGCGCTTCAAGGTCAAGGTTCCTTTGTGGGGGAGGAAGATGATTTGGCTGCCCTTGATTCCTGGCAGCATTACCTTGATATTACTGATTCTAAAATGTCCTCCTTAGCATATCCTGATTAGGATCAGAGATACCTTGGTCCTTTTGTCTCTTCAAGGCTAATAGTTTATTTGCCAACATTTGCACCATTTGATCTGTGGTGCCTATAGATGTATACTCAAAAGATGAAGAGGATTTACCTATGTTTGGATCTCTCCTTATCTTTCTTACCAAGATAAGGTCATCTTCCACTTCAGTAGCCAAGTCTTGAGCAGCCTCAAGGTCTATGTGGCCAGCACATCTTAGTAGAAAACTCACTTCAGGTAGTTGTGAGTTGATGAAGAATCACCTGAGGTTTTCAGGTGTCGGCTGAGCAATGGCAGGAATTCAGTTCCTGAGCTTGTCAAACTTTGATATGAAATCCCTCATACGTTCATGAGGTTCCTTCTTCATCTGTGTGAGCTGGGCCAGCAAAGCATGTGCATCTTCTGCAAGCTTGAACCTAGCTTCAAATTTATCTTTCAGTGTGTTCCAGTCAGTCATTGTCTAGCTTACAAATGGTAGAACCAGTCTGCAGTAGCATCTTGTAGTGTTTCCATAAAAAGCCTGACTGATACATCTTCAAATTCTACTCCTATTACACCACAGGCTATGCTAAAGGCTACAATGTGTTCATCAGAATGAACTCTCCCATCACCAAACAATTTGGGTAAATTCTTCCTTGAGCTACGTGGAAGTTCATGTAGAGGTGGAGTGAGGTTGAGTGGGCCAAAAGAGTTATACCCCAAGGGCCTTGAACTGCCATGATTTGATTATGAAAAAGAGGGATAACAAATTTGGGTGGAGTATTTATAGGAAAAGCTCTGCTAACAATAGAAAAAGTAGCTCTACCTTGTGTTAGTTTCCTAGTACGGGTAGGGGGAACACTCCTGGATCATTGAACTTGAAGTTGGGGAGGGAATTAGTTGAAATTTCCTTGCTACACTAACTCAAAGACAGGGTCAACAACACCTTTAACTCTCTGGCTTCTGGTATATTGTGGAGTTGCCAAGTTGTGAAACAAAAACGGGAAGGGATTGGTCTTGCTTTAGCTTAAAGCTTGAGGCTTCAAATTGCTTGTCCTTCCCCAATGGAGTCACCAAAAAGACTGTTGGATGAATATTTTGTCAGTCAACTATCTAATTGAGCAAAATAGGTCTCTTCACCACATCAAGGGAGATTGGTTGGCCCAATCTGTAGGTTTACTACATCAGAGGTGGACAAATCTCTCCTCTCATCAAGGGGAGGTTCCCTATAAATATGCAGGAGCTATATACTATCTATATAAGCAAAAAATAACACTCAGGGGTAGGATAACACCATCCATCTCTCTCTTTTTAGAGATTATGTTCACAGACAAAGGAGAAAATCTTGGTGAAGACACTAAAGGCACTTCTCTTCTTTCAGAAGTGATCTAGCGAGAAACAACAAGATTTTCTTTCTGGTAGTGACAAGTAACTGGTAACATGGAACATAGTAAACAACAGACTAAGATGTAGCACAAAGTCTCCACCTCGACTGCCCAAGAGTGAAATACAAAGGACAATGAGGGCACAAAGTCATCCCAAAGTCCTTTAGACATTAATAGAAAACAAACACACACTGAAGACAACTATGACAGCACAAAGTCTGAAAGTAACTGGCTTCAGGACATCTTCCTTATCACTTTCACTAGCTCTGCTTATTAATTTTAATAAACAAGAATACATTCAAGAAATAGACATAAGAACAATCTCCTAGAGTGACACAAGCTATAACAGCACAAAGTCTAAAAGTAACTTGCTCTCTGATTCAAACAAAGAAATATGATGAACAATCTAAGCTCAAAGTCTTAGTAATGCCTTTCAATTTGGGCAGAGTTTTGCTTCTGATAACAAAGAGATCTCCCCCATTATGATACAAAAGATTACACTATATAGCAGCTAAGAAAGGCTTGGTGCTCTATTTCATGGAATGGCCCATGATGTGTATTCAATGCATTGAATGCATTTTTTAGTTTTGTCAAAGAGGACCATGCTAGAACTGGGTGGCCACCTTAACTGTGGCATGTTGATTCATCTTGAATGTCTTCTCCTAGGCCTGAGTCATCTAGTCTGTCATCTAATATATGCACAGCTGTCTACTTCACCTTTACTTCAAAGGAGACAAATAGGCCATGCCTTCAATGTTTACAGGCTCAAATATCTACCTGGTGAACTGTTCCACCTACTGGAAATAACTCCTACAAATATTTTGGCCTGTCCCTCTTTCTATTGTGATTTGAGCCCTCAGGCTATCTTTTCCCCTTTTTGGTTCTTTTGGTTCCTCCTCTAGGCAGTTCTTCCTTTAACCTTAAAGGTCTTTAAATGCCTTTGAAAACATTCGGGTCCACGCTTAAGCTTGTAAAGATCAACAGTGATTTCATTGCTGTAAATTTGACGTCTTCGAGTCTGTCATCATTTGAAAGCCAATGGCTAGTTGGTTGCCTTGAATTTGACAGCTACGGGCCCATCATCCTCCTTAGCAATTCCTTCATGTCTTTCCCACTTGCTCTGGCCACTTTTCGCTGATCTCAACAAGTGACAGGTGGCATGTTCCACTGTGAAACAGGTGAGGACACGTGGCAGCATCCACTTAACTTATAGAGGCTTTAGATGCCTTTTGAGAGTCATGCAGAAGGTGACACATGGTAGCTTCTGCAAGACTTTAAAAATAATGTAGAAACATTAGGACTCATTTGGATTCACATGGACGATGACATGTGGCATGTTCTGCTAAGTTTAGTAACTCACTCGAGGCCCACCACAGTCCTTACAAAACAAAGAAGCAGAAGGAAGAAATTATAGATGTTGACACTTGTCAGCTTCTGCTGAGCTTTTCAAGGGACACGTGGTGACTTTCACTACTTTTTAGAAAGACATATTGAATCCTTTGGCCATCACCACTTGGCAGCTTTCATAGAACTCTAAGAGAAGCTTATCGAAAGAAGCTTTGTGGCTTATAATAAACTCAAAACGTGGATACAGACACTTGTCACGCTCCACTGAGCTTTTAGAAACAATATAGAAACATTGGGACTCATTTGGATTCACGTGGATGATGACACATGGCATGTTCTACTCGAGTTTATCTACTCACTCGGGACCCACCACAGTCCTTACGACACAAAAGGAAGAAGCTGCGAATGTTGACACTTGGCAGCCTCTGCCAAATTTTTCAAGGGACATGTGGTGACTTCTGTAGTTTTTTAGAAAAGCACATAGAAACCTTTCACATTTGCCACTTGGTGCCTTCTGCGGGACTCTAAGAGAAGCTTATTGAAAGAAGCTATAAAATTTATAGAAACTTGAAGCACGAATGCAAACACTTGTCACACTCCGTTTATATTACAAGGGACACGTGGCAAGTTTTGCTGCTTTGAGAAACCAATTATAATGTGTCTCGGTAGATGACACGTGGCAGCTTTTGCTCTTCGGTCTTTTTCTTTCGGGCACTCCTTTGAACCATTTGATTGAACCAACTTTGGTTTAACGGTTCAACGGTTCATTCCTTTGTCCCATTCATTTAATTGACCGCTTGAACCAACCGCGTTGAACCAACCACTTGTTGAACCTTTGAACTATGAAGCAGTTGAACCTGTTGAACTCTGTCAAAGCGCTTGACTCTTTGAAGCTTTGTCGATGACATTGAACCTTGAACCCATTAAACCATTGAACCAAAATGGTTCAAGGTTCAATGGTTAAATGGTTCAATCCTTGCTTAGAAACTTGCCGATGAACCCTTTTCGTTGAACCAAGGCATTGAACCAATCCTGAAAATGCCTAAGTGTTGGAAACTTTCCCCTTTTGATTGAACTCACCTGCTATAGCCATTGAACCCTTTGAACCTACTAGTCCCTTTACTGAAAAAGCGTGAAAAATGAGGAATTTGAAAGCTCAGAACAAATTTTGAGAAGGGAAGAGATTATTTTAGTCTGCTAAACCAAAATAGTTCATATGTTGTCCCAAAAGTGAGTAACAAATTTTGGGAACAACAAACATTTCCCCTTAAATGAGACATGTTGCAAACTATTTGAAGTGCACTTAGTTATTTTTCAAGAGTTTCAATGTGTTTTACTAGGAGGATAATGTTATTAGCATATAATAGTAGAGTAATGGTATAGTTGTGAAAATTTTTAGTTCTACACCCACCCTTTTCCAAGTATGTTTTAAACGATCTATGTAAATTCTAAGGAGGTTGGGACAAAGGACAACTTTTTTAAACCTCCATATTACAATTATTTTTTTTAAACTAACCTTTAATATGTTTTAATTTTGTAATGAATTTCTCATAACTAAATGAAAAACCTAAGTTTTGATAGTTTTTTTATGGTTAAACGATCATCAAATTTAGGCTCGTACATAATTGAAATCATCAAGCTCCAGATGGCCTTCTCTCACTTTCTTGCATTGTTTTCTCATCTGTCCTTTGCTTGTATCATTTTTTGGGGCCATGTGTCCATTTCTCACTTCATCCCCTACGGATCTAAGGTTCATAGGATGATATCATCTTGATTCATCAGGTCTTTCATGATTGAACATGATCATGCCACTTGGCATGATCATAGGACTAGTATTTTATACATTCTATTGAGCCCTAGGCTCCCAAGATGTCAGCACATGGCATCATCTCAGGCCTTCAGACTATGATGATTTTCACCCCCTCTCATGTTCATTGACTCCCATAATGGTGCCATATGGCATCATCATGGGCTCATATGGGCTTTGACTACTCTATCAATCCATAGATGCCCATCGATCCTGGGATTACATAATGTTGCCATGTGGTGTCATCACAAGCCTTCAAGGCTCAGAGGTTTTATTAAATTTTTCCAAGTCTTGGACTCCCATGATGCTACCACATGGCATCATTGTGAGCCTTCAGCCTTAAGAGGCATTATGATGTGTTGATTGGGCCCAGGCTTCCATGGGAGTGACACTTGTCATAATTGTAGGGACTAAGGATCCTTTGGACTTAGTCAATGAGTAAATGGCCTTCAAATTTCAGCTCTTATATATTTGATGTTGTCAAGCTCCATGTGGCCCTCTCTCACTTTATTATGTTGTTTTCTTGGCATGCTTTTGCTTACATCATTTGTTAGGGCCACATGTTTATTTCTTGCTTCATCACCTATGGGTCTAAACTTCAAAAGATGATGCCACGTGGCATCATCCTAAATCTTTAGGTCTTTCATAATTGAACAAGATCATACCACATAAAATGATCAGAAGACTCCACTTTTTTATGCATTTTATCAAGCCACAAGCTCTTGACAGGTCACCACATGGCATCATTTTAGGCCTTCAAGCTACGATGGTTTTCACTCCCTCCTGTGGTCATCGGCTCTTGTAATGGTGCCACATGGCATCATCATGGGATCACTAGGGCTTTGACTACTCTATCGATTTATGTATGTCCACCAAGCCCCAAACTTTTATAATACTACCATGTTGCATCATCAGGTGCCTTCAGGGCTCAGAGGCTTTATTGAATTCTACCAAGTCCTGAGCTCTTACAATGCTACCATGTGGCATCATCATTGGTTTTTAGGCCTCATAGGTGTTATGATGTTATGATCAAGCCTGGGCTTCCCTTAAAGTGACACTTATCATAATCATGGGGACCAAGGGTCTTTTGAAATTAGTTAATGGGTAAACGATCATCAAATTTAGGCCTATAAATAGTTAATGCCATCAAACTCCACTTGGCCTTCTCTCACTTTCTTGCATTATTTCATTGGCTTACCTTTACGTATATCATCTACCAAGGTCATGTGTCCATTTATCCCTTCATCGCATATGGATATAAGGTTCAAGGTATGATGTTACATGGCATCATCCTAGATCTTTCATGATTGAACATGATTGTGTCAATAGGCACAATCATAAGACTCCACTCTTTTAGGCATTTTGTTGAGCCCCAAGCTCCTAAAATATTACCACATGGCATCATCTCGAGCCTATAGGTTGTAATGATTTTCATTCCCTCTTGAGGTCATTAGCTCCCATGATGTTCCCACATGGCATCGTCATGGGCTTATGGGGAATTTGAATACTCTATCAATCCATAGATGCCCATCGAGTCTCAAATTTCTATGATGCTTCCACATGGCATCATCATAGGAATTTAAGGTTTGAAAGCTTTATTGAATTCCACCAAGTTCTAAGCTCCAAGCTCCCAGTATGATACCACATGGCAACATCATGGGCCTTCAGGCCTCATAGGCATTATGTTATGTTGATCATGCCCAAGCTTTTATGGGATTGATACTTGTCATAATCACAAGGACCTAGGATCTTTTAGACTTATTCGATGGGTAAACGACCATAAAATTTAGGCCCATACAAAGTAGAAATCATCAAGTTTCATGTGGACTTCTCTCACTTTATTGAACTATTTTCTTGGATTTCTTTTGCTTACATCATTTATAAAGGCTACATGTCCATTTCTCGCTTCATCACCTACGAATCTAAGGTTCACAAAATGATGCCACATGGCATCATCCCAGCTCTTCAGGTCTTTAATGATTGAACATGATCATGCCACTTGGCACAATCATAGGACTCAAATGTTTTATGTATTCAACTAAACCTCAGGCTCCCAAGATGTCACCACGTGGTGTCATATCGAGCCTTTAGGATACGACGACTTTCATTCCTTCCCATAGTCATCATATCTAGTGATGATGCCATAGGGCATCATCATGGGCTCATGGGGAATTTGACTATTGTATTGATTTATAGTTACTTGTTGATTCCTAGGCTTCGATGATGTTTCCATATGGTGTCATCATGAACCTTCGAGGCTCAGAGGTTTTATTAAATTTTGCCAAGTTTTAGGCTCCTACAATGCGACCATGTGGCATCATCATGGGCCTTCAGGCCTTAGAGGATTTATGTTATGCCGATTGGGCCTAGGCTTCTACAGGTTTGACACCTATCATAATTATGGGGACTAAAGATATTTTGGACTTGGTCATGGGTAAATCACCGTCAAATTTAGGCTCGTACATAGTTGACATCATTGGACTCCACATGGCCTTTTCTCACTTTCTTACATTGTTTTCTCAACTCATTTGTGCTTATGTCATCTATTAGGGCCACTTGTCATTATTTTTGCTTCATCACCTACAGATATAAGGTTCATAGGATGATGCCATGTGGCATCATCCTGGCTCTCTAAGTCTTTTGTGATTGAAAATAATCATGTCACTTGGCACAATCATGGGACTATGGTCTTTTATGCATTCTGCTAAGCCCTAGGCTCTCGAGATGTCACCATATAGCATCATCTCAAGCATTTGAGCTATCATCGCTTACACTCCCTCCCACAGTCATCAGCTTTTGTGATGGTGCCATGTGGCATCAAGATGAGCTCATGGGGCTTTGACTATTCTATTGATTTGTGGATGCTCGTCAAGTTTTGGGCTCTCGTGATATTACCATGTGGCATCATCACAAGCCTTTGGGGCTCGAAGGCTTTTTTGAATTTCACCAAATCTTAGGTTCCCATGATGTCACCACATGGCATCATCATGGGCCTTCGAGCCTCAAAGGTTTATGTTGTGTTGATCGGGCTCGAGCTTCCATAGGTGTGACACTTGTCACAATTACGAGGATTGGGGATCTTTTAGACTTAGATGAATTTCTGAAGTGCCAAAATGCCAAAAAGTTATGATGGAATGTAGTGATGCCATATGTCAATTTAGCATTGAAACTTCAATCAGAGAAGCCTCTTAATTTGCATTTATTTAAGACATGATCTAAGAAAATACTTTCAGCAAATTCGCACCATCGGATCTTTATGGCCAATTGCAAACACATCTGACAAAATTTATAGCACAATGAAATTTGTTGTGCATAAGACACTAGACAACCACCATAGTGGGCAAGCCTCAATTCTCAATATGCGTAAAATTAAAAATGTAATTACAATTTTTATCCTTCCCTATGTCGACCTATGTGAAAATGCCCATAACATATAAGCTTTTAAGCGAATGAAAGATACATTAAAATATTTTCCAACACACACAATGAAACTATTTGATTGCCAACAAAATAAAGATTAATTCCAAATTAAAACAAAATGATGCTTGTAATTATGATTTGAGACCAATAAAATAATAACATAAAAATTCTAAAAGTATAGAGCATTGTAACTTCTAACTTTTCTTGAATTAAAAACTATATTCATTATTTGTCATTTATATATTAAAAAGTCAAAAGACTACATTAAATTAAAGAGTGTATTCACCATTTGTTATTTATATATTAAAAAGTCAAAAAAGACTACATTTCAAATTGAAAAGACTTATTGATCATCAAATAAAAGAAAATATTTTATTTATATTAAAAAATAAACTCATTGATATATTAAAATTAAAAGACTACCCTTAAAATTGAAGAGACTTATTCACCATCAGATAAAAGCAGATATTTTATGTGTTAAAAAATCAATGGACTTCAAGATGTACTTACAAAATTTCTGTACCCAATTACCCAATAGATGGTACAAGAAATAAATTCCCAATAGATATTATATCTTAGTGATGGCGAAGAAAAGTTCTTAAAAACAATTGGTACCAGGACCAGTCAAAATCCAACATTTGTATATACAATCTTATTTGATGTTCTTTAAAAATATTCCTTTCATATCCTTTTCCGTTAAAGATATTTGTATTCTCTCAGGGATATTTTATTATGGAACTCTCCTATGACAAATATTGTCCATTAATGCATCCGGCTTTCTGGCCGGTTATCATTTGTCCCCACTTTAATGGCCAGCTAGAGCTTTCAATAACTTCAGTATTGATTAAAGGATAAGAATTAATTCATTTTCAAAAATCATAATGAATTTCCAGCTGACCCAGATGGCGTCTAATAAAAAATTTCCCTAACAGAAATTAGAAAGAGGCTTCTACACAGTTTAATTGCTAAACATTTATGTACTTATGTAGATTTGTGTACTCGAACTTATTTTCCCAATCCTTTATACAAATTTGCAGTTTTGTGTCATCATGCCAGCTAATCTACTCCATCTACAACAACAATTAGCTCATGGTGTTTCCTCGGGGCTTGATATTTGCCTCCTTAACCTTGGATTCAAGCCCTGTTCAGGGAATGGAGAGCTTCGACCAAATTCTCACGGGTGTCTGTTTGCATTGGTCGAAACTCTTACATACGATATGCATGAAGCGATCCGCATCCTAACCCACCCATTGATTGGCCCACCCATTGATTGGCCATTGGTATTGGGTTGGTATCAGTATTATCGGCCGATTGGTATTGGTCTTGGTATTGGGTCGAGGGCACTCGCTCGATATCGATAGATCGAGGACTAAACTTCTCTCGACCTAGACCTAAAGCCATATAGATAGAGGGGGGTCGAGCCCCCCATAGATATATAGGGCTCCCAGATAGATATAGATTAGAGTTTAGTTTAGTTTAGTTTATATAGAGGGGAGGGCCCCTCCCCCCCTTCTATATAAACTCTATCTAACTCTTCATATATAAACAGAGCTCTTGCCCCCCGCTCGCCCTCGCCCGCCCCCAAGATAGAGTTTCTTTGGCCCTATATAGATCTGATCTAACCTAGATAGATATATAGGGCTTGAGGGGTTGCCAAAAAAATGATAGACAGTTGGCCCCCCCTCCCTCTCCCTCTCCCTCTCTATAGAATGGGGATGGGGATTAGAGTTAGAGTTAGTTTAGTTTAGTTTTATAAAGGGGGGAGGGGCCCAAATATCTAGTTCTTTTGGCCCCCCTCTCCCTCTCCCTCTCCCTCTCCCTCTCTATAGAATGGGGATGGGGATTAGAGTTAGATAGAGCTTATATAGAGGGGGGCCAAAGAAACTCCCATATATATAGGGGGGCCCTCTATATAAACTAAACTAGAACTCTATGGGATAGGGTTGGGCGGCCCAACTAGATATTCTATCTATCTAGATGTCATGTCAAGCACACCTATAGTCGTAGTCGACACTCAACCAACGGCCTACCCCTCCACTATAGAGCTTGAGCCTATAGCTGGGCTCGAACAATATCTCCCCGATTGAGAACCGACCCAAACACAATCTGTTAGGTTGTGGAGCTAAAAGCTTCACTGATGCAAACATGGAGGTTGTTGGGTGTCATAGTAACCGATGTCGATTAGGCCGACCGACATCGGTCAGAGGTAGACAGGAAGCTGCTGACATCGGTCATGGATCGGCCGACGTCGGTCATCTCCAGACAGACAGGGATCGACGTCAGTTGCATGTGCGGTTCCAGAACAGTTAGTTTGACGAACAGTTAGTTTAATGAATCGGTTGTTTGCATGTAAAGACTTATTTTAGTCTTGAGCCGCTTGTCTAATTATTGTTTGTATGGGATCTATTTAAGAGACCCATGGGTTGTATTGTAATTTATCCTTTTATTGTAGAAGGATCCTTGAAGGATCAAATCCTCAAGAGGGAGAATCATAAGGACTTGGATAGGCAAGGACAAGGGTTCTCTCAGGGGTGTAAGATCTAGGTCTGCAAGTGTGTAAGACCAAGTTTGATCTGTAGGTGTGCAAGATCAGGAAAGATCTACATGGTGTGTAAGATCAATTGATCTATAGGTTTGCAAGATCAGGTAAGATCTACATGTGTAAGTAAGATCAGTTGATTTGTAGGTGTGTGTGTGTGTCAAAGGAGATCTCTGTGGTGGTAAGATCAAAGGAGATCTACGTGTGACGGCAAGATCAAAGGAGATCTACAACATAACAAGGAGCAAGATCATAGAGATCTACTTAGAGTATGTTGAGTACTTGGTGGACTGAGAAGCTGGCAACAATGGTTGTGTTGATTGTCACTTACTGGTGGACTGACAGTATTGTTACTGACTGGTGGATTGGCAATGTTGTTACTGACTGGTGGAGGTAACAACTCTACTCTATGTTTGAGTTGATTGTAAGACCATAATTGAGAGAGTGAACTCTTGAAGGAGAATTACTATATGCCCAAGAGGTGTGGGAAGCCTAAGAGGTGTGGGAAGATTGTGGCATCTTCATTGTATTTCCTTCTAGAAGAGTATTAATACAAGATTGTATTGTCTCTCATATTTTGTGTTGTTTCTAATTTCTAGTTACTTATTACTTCTAGTTTAATTCCATGTTTAGTTGACTATACAAAGGTAATCATGTGTGCTCTTTAGGAGCAGGGATCCTGACAAGTGGTATCAAAGTGAGGTTAGGTACACTAATAGGTGGTCAAAGCGTGTTAAGTGTTTTTTGATTATAGGTCACTCACAGGGGTTTCTGTTGGAGTGGGAGTATAGAAATGGCAGAAGAAAGTAAGCCAAGAATGGAGGAATTCAATGGTAAGAATTCTCAATTACTAAATTATGGAAAGAAAGAGCAGGTAAAGAAAGATTGTTGGTTGGTAGAAGATCAGCATGAAGGAAATGAAGAAGCAGATGTTGCAAGTATTATTACACAGGATGCTCTTGTATGTTCCTTGGATAAAGTAGAATCTTGTTTTTTAGATTTTGTTGCCTCTTTCCATGCAACCCAAAATAGAGTACTTTTCCATGATTATGTCTTTGGAGACTTTGGAAAGATTTATTTAGGGGTTGGTGAGCCTTGTCAAATTGTTGGCAAAGGGTAAGTACAGCTAAAATTGTTGATAGGAAACATATGGGTGTTGAAGGATGTCATGCATGTCCCAGTCCTAAAGAGGAGTCTAATTTCTACAAGAAAGTTGGGTGATGAGGGTTGCACAGTTACTCTCATAGTGGAATCTTGGAATGTTTCCAAGGGTACACTTGAATTAGCATGTGGTAATAAAGTAGGTACTCTTTATCTATCTACTTGTATTATTGATTCTCCTTCTAGTTTATCTACTTCAGATGTAGATGCAAAGATGTGGCTCTATAGGCTTGGTCACATGGATGAGAAGGGGATGAATATTCTTAAGAGGAAGTCAGATGTCTTTGACAAACTTAAGAACTGGAAAGCCTTGGTTTTATTGGAGAAGATGATGGACAGAGATCAGCTCAAGGGACTGAGTAATTCTAAGTAGGGTAGTTTGGATAGGGTTATGATCCAAAGTGAGCTCATGGGTAAAATTCATCACTCATAGGATAACATAGTTACCAATGTCAGTCAAGTGAGAATCGACATCGAACAGGCAAGTACCGACATCGGTCATGTGCAGACTAGGGTCAGTGGTGTCAGGTAGGTAAAGACTGACGTCAGTCAGGGAACCAACATCAGTGACCAGGTGGACACTGATGTCAGTTAGGGAACCAACATCAGTAGTTAGGTTAGTCACATAGAACTAGCATTGGTCAAGTGCAGACTGGGAGGTGACCGACATCGGTCACTATTAAAATGGATTTTGGGTAGACAGTAAGCTATCAAAGAGTCTCAAACACCCATATGGAGGACTGAAAGGGTAAGTAAGCCTCAAATTCATTATTCCCCTTATTTATACTACTTGAACTTATTGCTCACTGATGGTCAAGAACCAGATAGTTTTGAAGAGGTAATGTAGGTGAATATAGGAAACAGTGGGAGCATGGCATGAATTCTTTGGAAGAGAACCAAATGGAAGATTTGGTAGAGTTGTCAGCTGAAATGAAAGCACTGCAAGATGAATTGATTCTCAAGTTAAAGAAAGGAGAGAATGGACACGTGAGATAAAGGGCAGGTCATATGGTCTTGAGCAAGCTCCAGGACGATGGTACAGGTTTGACAATTTTATGACAAAGCATGGCTTTAGTCAATGTCAATGTAATCATTGTGTTTACTTTACCAAGTTGGATAATGATTGTAACATTATCCTGCTACTGTATGTAGTGTATATGCTTGTTACAGGGTCACACATACAGGTATTTTTTGAGCTAAAGGTAAAGGTAGTTCAAAGGTGTGCCAAGAAGGATTTAAGAGGAGCAAAATTCTTTGGCATGAGTATTTCTAGAGATAGGGAAGATCACAGGTTGATGTTGTCTCAGGATGATTGTGTGAATAAGGTAGTGGTGAGGTTAAAGATGCAAGATGCAGAACCAATTAACACACCTTTGGATGGACAGTTCATAGAACTATGTCCCAAATCACATGTTGAGGTTAAGTACATGTGTACCAGACCTGATGTTGCCCAAGTAGTGGGAGTTGTCAGCAAGTTTGTAGCCAATCCAAGAAAGAAGCACTGGAAAGCAGTTCAGTGGATTCTCAAGTATCTGAGAGGGACCAGCAGTAGGGATTTATGCTATGCAGGGTCAAGCACTTCTCTACATGGGTATGTAGATTCAGATGTGGTAGGTTACTTGGATGACAAGAGGTGCACCATAGGATGTGTGGTGGTTGGTATTCAATATTGAACTTGAAGAGGGATACAAGCCAGGAAACAAAATTAGATGATGTACAAGTATAGGTACAGGTGCAGTTGTTTATCTCTAAGTGGGAGATTGTTAGGTTGTGGAGCTAAAAGCTTCACTGATGCAAATGGAGGAGGTTACTGAGTGCTAAAGCAACTGATGTTGGCATGATCAACCGATGTCGGTCATATCTAGTTACAAAGCTGCTGACATCAGTCAGGAGTCAGTTGACGTCGGTCACCTCCAGACAGACAGGGATCGACGTCAGTCGCCTGTGCATTCCAAAACTGTTTGTTGCATGAATAATTAGTTTGTTGAATGGCCAGTTTGTATGTAAAATATTAATTTAAGTCTTGATTCTGTGTTTTTAATTATTGTAATTAGGAAGTGTAATTATTATTTGTATGGGATATATTTAAGAGACCCATGGGCTGTATTGTAATTTATCCTTTTATTATAGAAGGATCCTTGAAGGATCAAATCCTCAAGAGGGAGAATCATAAGGACTTGGTGAGGCAAGGACAAGGGTTCTTCTAGGTGTGTAAGATCTAGGTCTGCAAGTGTGCAAGACCAAGTTGATCTGTAGGTGTGCAAGATCAAGAGAGATCTACATGGTGTGTAAGATCAGTTGATCTATAGGTGTGTAAGATCAGGTAAGATCTACATGTGTAAGTAAGATCAGTTGATTTGTAGGTGTCTGTGTGTGTGTAAGGTCAAAGGAGATCTATGTGGCGGCAAGATCAAAGGAGATCTGCAACACAACAAGGAGCAAGATCATAGAGATCTACTTGGAGTATGTTGAGTACTTGGTGGACTAGAATCTGGCAACAATGGTTGTGTTGATTGTCACTTACTAGTGGACTAGTAGTATTATTACTGACTGGTGGACTGGTAGTATTGTTACTGACTGGTGGAGGTAACAACAACTTTGTGTTTGAGTTGATTGTAGGACCATAATTGAGAGAGTGAACTCTTGAAGGAGAATTACTATACGCCCAAGAGGTGTGGGAAGCCTAAGAGGTGTGGGAAGATTGTGGCATCTCTTCATTGTATTTCCTTCTAGAAGAGTATTAATACAAGATTGTATTGTCTCTCATATTCTGTGTTGTTTCTAATTTCTAGTTACTTATTACTTCTGGTTTAATTTCGTGTTTAGTTGCTTATACAAAGGTAATCATGTGTGCTCTTTAGGAGCAGGGATCCTAACACAATCAATATCTATATAGGGGAGGGGATGCAGGGAATCAACTGGCAGAAGAAGTCAAACAACGAGCCCTACACTCATGTTACTAATATATAGTCTATAGCAATTCACATATATCATATCCAGTTACTCGTGTTTCCCATCCCATACAATCATGTTACGTATATAGATCTAGTTAAGTGACTCGTGTTACCCATCCCATAGAGTCACCCCTATAGTGACTCGTGTTGCCCATCCCATAGAGTCATGTCACTAGTCAGTGTATAGTGTGACTATAGCTCTAGGCCCTATCTTTGTTTTATAGGGTCCACTTGTGTTACGTGAGTATTCTATACGTGAATATTCTAGTGTATAGTGTGAACATTAAATTGAAAAAAAATACCAAAACCCATGATGAGACCCCCCTATAATTAATTTTCTATCAACCCCCCTTAGAATTTGGTACTTTATAATTTAATGTGTTTTACAATAAAAAATGGGACCAATGGATTAGGCATGAAAAACCATGCACATTTGAATAAAACAATACTCAATTTTGAGTTACCTAGATCAAAAATTACAATAGTTTTTGTTTTCCACCATGAATAGCCTATTTTGATTAAAATATACTTCCAAAAACATTCCATTGTATTTTATGAAAAAGATAAAACAATTGAACAAAAAGTTAGTGTGGGGGGAAGTTGAACCTTGGACCTCCAACCACACTTGTTATAAAAGCAAATGCTACCAACTCCCCTATAGAGTGCTTTAAACACTTAAAAGCATCAAAGCAATATTTAAAGTGTTCCAAAACTTATTTTCTTTTTTACTTTGAACACCTCGAAGGATGCATGGGAGGGCATGGATTGTCTTTTTGACTACATGGAGGGTATTGGAAGCACGTGGAATAACATATGACAATTGTGTATGGTCATTTAAGCTCTAAGACTTGCTTCAAAATGCAATTCCTCATTTGAATCTTTGGCTAGAACAAAACCATGTAGGTTGATGGTAAGGAGTAGCTGGTTTTGGCTCCTATTTACTACTTCTAGAAATCTAGTTGAAGAACAATGGTAAGTCCAAAGCAATGGGAGCCAAGGTAAAGCCTTACATCAAGATTTTCAATCCTACTTGTTAGCATAGGCTAGAAATAAATAAATCAAGTGTATGTGCTTGTGAAACTAATGAGCTCATTATTACACCTAAGTGACCTAAATAGTCCACTTAAGCAAGTTGTGTGTGTGTGTGTGGTAAAAACCATGTAAGGGTAAAAAACCTACACCAACACTAGACACATACAACAACACTAGCAGGTCATACATAGAGGTTATAAACCATCTCTAAAGGGTGAGTATTGAGGAGAATTGTAAGGTAGGTTGAATTTTTAGATTTTATAAGATTTTGGTTTATCAACATTTCCCCTTAAATGAGACATGTTTCAAACTGTTTAAAGTGCACTTAGTTATTTTTCAAGAGTTTCAATGTGTTTGACTAGGAGGACAATGCTATTAGCATATAATAGTAGAATAATGTTGTAGTTGTGAATTTTTTTACTTCTACACCCACCCTTTTCCAAGTATGTTTTAAATGATCTATGTAAATTCTAAGGAGGTTAGGACAAAGGATAAACTTTTTAAACCTCCATATTAAATTAATTTTGTCAAACTAACCTTTAATATGTTTTAGTTTTGTAATGAATTTCTCATAACTAAATGAAAAACCTGGGTTTTGATAGTTTGTTGATGGGTAAATGATCATAAAATTTAGGCTTGTACATAATTGAAATCATCGGGCTCCAGATGGCCTTCTCTCACTTTCTTGCATTGTTTTCTCAACTTTCCTTTGCTTATATCATTTGTTGGGGCCATATGTCCATTTCTCGCTTCAATTCCTATGGATCTAAGGTTCACAAGATGATGTCACATGATATCATCTTGATTCTTTAGGTCTTTCATGATTGAACACGATCATGCCACTTGGCATGATCATAGTTTTAGTATTTTATACATTCTATTAAGCCCTAGGCTCCTAAGATGTTGCCACATGGCATCATCTTAAACCTTCCAACTATGATGACTTTCACTCCCTCTGATGTTCATTGGCTCCCATAATGGTGCCATATGGCATCATCATGGGCTCATAGGGGATTTGACTACTCTATCCATCCATAGATGCCCATCGAACCTGGGATTACATAATGCTACCATGTGGTGTCATCACAGGCCTTCAAGGCTCAGAGGTTTTATTAAATTTTGCCAAGTCTTGGACTCCCACGATGCTGCCACATGGCATCATTATGGGCCTTCAGCCTTAGAGGCATTATGATGTGTCGATTGGGCCCAAGCTTCCATGGGAGTGACATTTGTCATAATCATAGGGACTAAGGATCCTTTGGACTTAGTCAATTAGTAAATGGCCTTCAAATTTAGGATCTTACATAGTTGATGTTGTCAAGCTCCATGTGGCCCTCTCTCACTTTATTATGTTATTTTCTTGGCATGCCTTTGCTTACATCATTTGTTAGGGCCACATGTTTATTTCGTGCTTCATCACCTATGGATGTAAACTTCACAAGATGATGAAACATGGAATCATCCTAACTCTTTAGGTCTTTCATAATTGAACAAGATCATATCACATAGAATGATCAAAAGACTCCACTTTTGTATGCATTTTATCAAGCCACAAGCTCTTGACAGGTCACCATATGGCATCATTTTGGGCCTTCAAGCTACAATGACTTTCACTCCCCCCTATGGTCATCAGCTCTTGTAATGGTGCCACATGGCATCATCATGGGCTCACTAGGGCTTTGTCTACTCTATCGATCTATGTATGTCCACCAAGCCCCAAACTTTTACAATACTACCATGTTGCATCATCATGGACCTTCAGGGCTCAAAGGCCTTATGGAATTTTACCAAGTCCTGAGCTCTTGCAATGCTACCATGTGGCATCATCATGGGCTTCTAGGCCTCATAGGTGTTATCATGTGCCGATCAAGCCTGGGCTTCCCTTAAAGTGACACTTATCATAATTGTGGGGACCAAGGATCTTTTGAAATTAGTTGATGGGTAAGTGATCATCAAATTTAAGCCTATACATAGTTAATGTCATCAAGCTCCACTTGGCCTTCTCTCACTTTCTTGCATTATTTCATTGGCTTGCCTTTACTTATATCATCTGCCAAGGTCATGTGTCCATTTCTCCCTTCATCACATATGGATATAAGGTTCATGGTATGATGTTACATGGCATCATCCCAAATCTTCAGATCTTTCATGATTGAACATGATTGTGTCAATAGGCACAATCATAAGACTCCACTCTTTTATGCATTTTGTTGAGCCCCAAGCTCATAAAATATTGCCACATGGCATCATCTCAGGCCTATAGGTTGTAATGATTTTCATTCCCTCCTAAGGTCAGCGGCTCCCATGATGTTCCCACATGGCATCATCATGGGCTTATGGGGAATTTGAATACTCTATCAATCCATAGATGCCCATCGAGTCTCAAATTTCTATGATGCTTCCACATGGCATCATGATAGGAATTTAGGGTTTGAAATTTTTATTAAATTCTACCAAGTCTAGGGTTCCTGGCATGATACCACATGGCAACATCGTGGGCCTTCAGGCCTCATAGGCGTTATGTTATGCTGATCATGCCCAAGCTTTTATGGGAGTGACACTTGTCATAATCACAAGGACCTATGATCTTTTGGACTATTCGATGGGTAAATGACCATAAAATTTAGGCCCATACAAAGTTGAAACAATCAAGTTTCATGTGGACTTATCTCACTTTCTTGAACTATTTTCTCGGCTTTCCTTTGCTTACCTCATCTATTGAGGCCACATGTCCATTTCTTGCTTCATCACCTATGAATCTAAGGTTCATAAAATGATGCCACATGGCATCATCCTAGCTCTTTAGGTCTTTCATGATTGAACATGATCATGCCACTTGGCACAATCACAGGACTCAAATTTTTTATGCATTCAACTGAACCTCAGGCTCCCAAGATGTCACCATGTAATGTTATATCGAGCCTTCAGGATACAATGACTTTTATTCCTTCCCATAGTCATCATACCCTGTGATGATGCCACAGGGCATCATTGTGGGCTCACAGGGAATTTGACTATTGTATTGATTTGTAGTTACTTGTTGAGTCCTAGGCTTCGATGATGTTGCCATATGGTGTCATCATGAACCTTTGAGGCTCAGAGGTTTTATTAAATTTTGCCAAGTTTCAAGGTCCTACAATGCCACCATGTGGCATCATCATGGGCCTTCGGGCCTTAGAGGCTTTATGTTACGTCGATCAGGCCTAGGCTTCTACAAGTGTGACACTTGTCATAATTATGGGGACTAAGGATAATTTAGACTTGGTCGATGGGTAAATCACCATCAAATTTAGGCCCGTACATAATTGACATCATTGGACTCCACATGGCCTTCTCTCACTTTCTTACATTGTTTTCTCAACTTATTTGTGCTTACGTCATCTATTAGGGCCACTTGTTAATTTTTTGGCCTCATCACCTATAGATCTAAGGTTCACAAGATGATGCCATGTGGCATCATCCTGGCTCTCTAGGTCTTTTGTGATTGAAAACAATCATGCCACTTGGCACAATCATGGGACTATGGTCCTTTATGTATTCTACCAAGCCCCAGGCTCTTGAGATGTCACCATATGGCAACATCTCGAGCCTTTGAGCTATCTTCACTTACACTCCCTCCCATAGTCATCAGCATCTGCGACGGTGCCATGTGGCATCAAGATGGGCTCGTGGGGCTTTGACTATTCTATTCATTTGTGGATGCTCATCAAGTTCTGGGCTCTCATGATATTACCATGTGGCATCATTGCAAGTCTTTGGGGCTCGAAGGCTTTATTGAATTTCACCGAATCTCAGGTTCCCACGATGTCACCACATGGCATTATCATGGACCTTCAGGCCTCAAAGGTTTATGTTGTTCTGATTGGGCTCGAGCTTCCATAGGTGTGACACTTGTCACAATTATGACTGGGGATCTTTTAGACTTACATGAATTTACAAAGTGCCAAAATGCCAAAAAATTATGATGGAATGTAGTGATGTCATGTGTCAATTTAGCATTGAAACTTCAATCAGGGAAGCCTCTTAATTTGCATTTATTTAAGACATATGGTCTAAGAAAATACTTTTAGCAAATTCACACTATTGGATCCTTATGGCTAACTGCAAACACATCTAACAAAATTTATAGCATAGTGAAATTTGTTGTGCATAAGACACTAGACAACCACCGTAATGGGCAAGCCCCAATTTTTTAAACGAATGAAAAATACATTAAAATATTTTCCAACACATACAATGAAACTATTTGATTGCCAACAAAATAAAAATTAATTCCAAATTAAAATAAAATGATGTTTATAATTACGATTTGAAACTAATAAAATAATAACATAAAAATTCTAAAAGTATAAAGCATTGTAACTTCTAACTTTTCTTGAATTAAAAACTATATTCATTATTTGTCATTTATATATTAAAAAGTCAAAAGACTACATTAAATTAAAGAGTGTATTCACCATTTGTTATTTATATATTAAAAAGTCAAAAAAGACTACATTTCAAATTGAAAAGACTTATTGATCATCAAATAAAAGAAAATATTTTATTTATATTAAAAAATAAACTCATTGATATATTAAAAATAAAAGACTACCCTTCAAATTGAAGAGACTTATTGACCATCAGATAAAAGCAGATATTTTATGTGTTAAAAAATCAATGGACTTCAAGATATACTTACAAAATTTCTGTACCCAATTACCCAATAGATGGTACAAGAAATAAATTCCCAATAGATATTATATCTTAGTGATGGCGAAGAAAAGTTCTTAAAAACAATTGGTACCAGGACCAGTCAAAATCCAACATTTGTATATACAATCTTATTTGATGTTCTTTAAAAATATTCCTTTCATATCCTTTTCCGTTAAAGATATTTGCATTCTCTCAGGGATATTTTATTATGGAACTCTCCTATGACAAATATTGTCCATTAATGCATCCGGCTTTCTGGCCGGTTATCATTTGTCCCCACTTTAATGGCCAGCTAGAGCTTTCAATAACTTTAGTATTGATTAAAGGATAAGAATTAATTCATTTTCAAAAATCCTAATGAATTCTCAGCTGACCCAGATGGCGTCTAATAAAAAAATTCCTTTAACAGAAATTTGAAAGAGGCCTCTACACAGTTTAATTGCTAAACATTTATGTACTTATGTAGATTTGTGTACTCGAACTTATTTTCCCAATCTTTTATACAAATTTGCAGTTTTGTGTCATCACGCTCGCTAATCTACTCTATCTACAATAACAATTAGCTCAGGGTGTTTCCTCAAGCTTGATATTCGCCTCCTTATTCTCCTTAAACTTGTTTTAAAAAGCTTACTTGGAATGGAGAGTTTCGACCAATGCAAACAAACATCCGTGAGACTTTGGTCGAAGCTCTCCATTCCCTGAACAGGGCTTGAATCCAAGGTTAAGGAGGCAAATATCAAGTTTTTAGGAAACACTGTGGGTTAATTGGTGTTGCAGACGGGGTACATTAGCAGGGGTGATGACACAAGTGATGGTCAGGCCATGGGAGGCAAGCTACTGTACAAAATCGAGGAGAGGAATGGCGAGGGCTGGAAATGGCACTATCACAACTTGAGGTTTCTCAAACCGTTCATCATCTTCAAAAAATTTCACATATTTACAAATTGAGCAGAGCAAAACTGCAAATCTAGATGTGCAACGAGTGAAAGATGCTTTCATATGAGTTTTGGGTAAAGAGGAGGGCGCGGGGGGAAATGAAAAGAGATGCAGAGAAGTGGAAGGAGATGGCATGAAAGGCAGTTGCATATGGAAGATCTTCTCAGACAAATTTAAAACGATTTGTGAGTGAGATTCATAAGTTAGAGATGGCAAGAAAGGGTGTAAAGCTTTCAGTGTTCGTCACCTCATGTTGATTGTCTGTTTCAGTCGTGAAGTGAAAATAGCATGCACGGAAAGAGGAGCTGACACTTCGGAGGAACATTGGTAATAAATACTGTCGTTTCATAAGTCTGTTCTCAATGTTGTAGTTAATTACTGTACTAGTGTTTCAAAAATATAGAATGGGTAGGTGATTGTTATCATTTTTATTTTTGTATAATAATAATAGCTTCTTAAACATTATATATTGAAAAATCTGTCTTCTCAATCTGTGAGTAAACAAGTAGCGAGTACCTCTTATGATTATGTAGGATAATGATAATCATTTTTGCGTAGTTGAGTGATCCTTCTGGTTTAGTTGCTTTAAGGATTGCTCATTTTTTCAGACATGGTAGGAAGTAAGAGCTTTTTTAATATTATAATCCAAATAATTTGAAACCAAGTTAAATACTTAGCTCCAATAGTAAAACTTATCATAAGCATTTTATTATAATTTATATAATTACAAAGAGGATTTGGCATTTAAAGATAAACATTTTATTTATGGAGAGAATATTCAAACAAATAAAAAATGTTATAAAATAATTTTATAAATTTTAAGTAGATATTAAAAAGTTAGATTTGATATGATGTATTTTGAAATATGATGTAGGAACTCCCTTGGTCAAATATTGCAATATCCGTTTAGAGTTTTTTTTCAAGTGACTTTTAGTTATCTTTCTGAAAAGTTTCCTAACTAATATCAGCACATACTTTCAAAAATACAATTAATGTGTATTAAGTTCAGTAAACAAATTGATATTCCAATTTATTCATGTAATTAGATTATAAATCATCCAATTCTATTCAATTTCACTCAACATTATTATATTACATGTTTTTATAATTCATCCATCTACAAAGTTAGAATATACAACCATTTACAGAATCATAGTATGCATCACAAGTGATTAAGTACCATAACTAAATTTAGCATTTCTATTTATTTTACAAGTACAACTGCAAACCATATCTACATCTATACTAAGCATAGTAAATCAAATGTCATCCACAAAAGTATATTTAATGTGGTATCCAAATTAGACCCAATCTCAGAGTCATATCAGATTAAAATGTTAGAATGTGTACACATCAATACATTCATTATTTTTTATATACATTTCAATAATACATGATTTTATCTTTTCAAATAATAATACAATATATTATATTTTGTTATCTAAGATAGTCCTATAAGATTAAATGTTCATAAAATAATTTATACGAAAACTAAATATCATCACTACTATTGAAAACTATGTAAAAAAAGGGAGAACATCATCGGAGTAATATACCTCCAACCATATAGCCTTTCAAATCCCCTAAAAACATCTACTTTTTGAAATGACCATATCCTTCATGAGAACGATAGATGCAGAACCATCAACAATAAGATAACAATGTGTATACAAGTCATACTACAACTAGCTTCATGTAGCATAAATAAAGTCTTGACAATGAATTAGAACATTCTTAATACATACTAAGTATATTTGCTTATGGCCATAAGACTTAGGAATCAATGAATCCATCTCATTTCATATAAACTCAATAATCAATTCCCAATTATATATTCAAGATGAAACTAAGTATTTTCACAATCCATATAGAGTTCACGTTCTTAAGTCCACAACCATAACCATGTTCATCTTTACTAATAACAATCAACAATGTAGTGATATTCATACAAACACTTATAACTCAAAATGACAAAAATCTTTGAGAAGTGTGAGAATGATAATGCATGTTGGTGTCCCATCTACCTGTGTGAAGCGTTATAATCCTTCCACTTCTCCGAAGATTGTTGCAAGCCATACAATAAAATATCACAACGTCAATCATAAGGAACATGTTTGAATGACAATATGTTGCATAAATGTCCCATACCACATGTATGATGTGTCTCATTCATTCATCCTACTAAGGATTGACAACAATTCTAATGGTGTCTAAAGTTATGATTATTTATATATCGATCTCGTAAGGGATTATAAATACCATAATTTTTTCACAACCAATACTAAAAAAAAATTAATAATTTAAAAATGATGAATACACTTACTTTATACGAAGCAAAATAATCAAACCTTATATTATTTTCATAGAAATTTTACAATCTTAAAATAAAAATTAAGTTCATTACTTATTTATTAATTAATTTTATGAAAGAATCCAATCATGATAAATTAATCCAAAAAAATTATAATCATTTTAAAACTTTTTATACACATATAAACCCTTTCAAGCAAGAGTCCAAGAAAAAAAATCTACACATTCTTAAAATTTAAAAAAAAAAATAAAAATAACACATTCTTAAAACTAACTTAAATATGATTTAAGGATTAAAGGTAGTTTTATTCTTACGTGACCTTCATTTAAGCATATAACACCTTAGAGCATGGAATCAAGAGAGTTTTTATAAAAACACACTCCTATTGAGGTTAGCTAGATAGTAGGATCAAAATCGTCATTCAATTAAGAATAAACAATAAGTAATTTTAGAGGATCCCCATTTAAAGGAATAAATTAGAAGTAACCCTACTAAGGTATTATAACATTACAAGTTTAATAAGTGATGTTATTAAGGATCGTTCTTAAATGTAGGTTCTAAGGTGGTTTTGAGCACATAGTCACGAGTTAATATATAAATGAAAGTTTCAATAAAACAATAGAATACATTTTACACTTTTAGCCTACTACTCAAATCATCAATTCTTACACAAAGCAATGTTTCATTGAAAGTTCAAAATAAGAGTGTATATCTTAATATTGAAGAACATTTCTCATAAAAGAAACCTGAGTTTTCCCAAAATAGATGGTATTAAATATTAAGTCTAGAGCCTTGACTCATTTTTATGATTTTGGATAGAGGAATTGATTATCACAACACATTTTCTAAGCCTGGTGTATATATTCCTTATTACATATTGAACTCAAATATATAATTCAAATCAAAGTTTGATCATTAGCACCGTAGAACAAGCATAACAATCATGATTTCTTAAAAAAACAAGCTTAGTTCAAATGGTCAAGTATTTGATCCTAGCCTCATGTTACAACAACATAATTAATAAAATATTTAAAGATGGTACTGGAAAAGTACTAATCAAACCAATAATTTTAAGAAACCTTCATCCAAGCACATGTATCATGTGGGAGAACCCATCAAGCTTATGATTATTAATACAATCAAGCCAAAGGAACTAGTGAAGTATTTGTTAACATGCACGCATGAGGGAAGGTTGAATATCATGGGACAAAAATTGAAAATATCTTCCATGTGGATAAGCAATATTTACACACTCAATAATGAAGGAGAAGACGTGTGAGGTGATGAAGATAATTTTAGAAATCAATAGATTAGCAAAATAGTGCGGATAAAGGGTGGGAGAAATATAATTGTAGTACATAACTTACTAATGTGTGTTATGCGAGTTGCTAAATGGATTTGTAGCTCTATGATAGTATCCATAGGACAATGAAGCATGGTAACCAAGAATGTTTCATATTTAATCTAGTTGGTAGAAACAAAAATAATGGCCTTCAATTATGAAAAGTACATTGCTAAGGAAGTTGTGTTGTTGTGTGAAGACATGCATCAAAGAGGAGATAAGTTTAAATGAAGTATGATCTTGATTTTGTTGATGATTGAGGAAATTTAGATTTTTAAGGGTAAGCATGGATTCAATTTGATTGGAGGATCGGGTCACATGTAAAGAAATATGCAATGCATAATTACACTCATCAAATGGCAGACCCTTATAAGAAGAAGATTAAGGTGTGGTATGAATGTGTACATGAATCATTCAATGAGGAGTATAGAATATGAATGAGGATTCTATTAAAATATCATTGATTTAATAGGTTTTGTGTGATGGCACACTATTCATTGGCAATATTGATGATCAATGATGGGAAGTGATCAAGCTAGGAAAAATTTTCATATGTTGTGAATGCACAGTTTATGAAGCATGAGTTAAATAGAGGTGATGATATGCCAAGGCCAATGATATATGTTTCAATGATTGATATGCCAAGGAAAAAGATGAGGAGATATAAGCCTCTAAAAAAAGCATCATAACATGAAGATTCAAAGAATGATATCATGGAGATCAAACCACAATTTTATTACAACCTCTCCATATAGCTACCAAATGAAGGTCCAAGTAGGGAAAGGGCACTAAATGTACTCAATCTAACGCAGAATATCCTCAGAAAAAATGAGACATATTATTCCATAGACCATGTCATTATTGTAATACCATGCATGCTTATGTTCATCATCACTTGGATCAAGAACAAGTCCAAGGAGATAGGGTAGTAGATCATGCTCTAAGCAATGATTCGTTATCCCATTTTTCAAGGATAAATAGTTATCTGAATTTAGCTGCACAACATTAAATTGAAAAAAAATACCAAAACCCATGATGAGACCCCCCTGTAATTAATTTTCTATCAACCCCCCCTAGAATTTGGTACTTTATAATTTAATGTGTTTTACAATAAAAATGGGACCAATGGATTAGGCATGAAAAATCTTGCACATTTGAATAAAACAATACTCAATTTTGAGTTACCTAGATCAAAAATTACAATAGTTTTTGTTTTCCACTATGAATAGCCTATTTTGATTAAAATCTACTTCCAAAAACAATCCATTGTATTTTATGAAAAAGATAAAACAATTGAACAAAAATTTAGTGTGGGGGGAAGTTGAACCTTGGACCTCCAACCACATTTGTTATAAAAGCAAATGCTACCAACTCCCCTATAGAGTGCTTTAAACACTTAAAAGCACAAAGCAATATTTAAAGTGTTCCAAAACTTGTTTTCTTTTTTACTTTGAACACCTCGAAGGATGCAAGGGAGGGCATGGATTGTCTTTTTGACTACATGGAGGGTATTGGAAGCATGTGGAACAACATATGACAATTGTGTATGGTCATTTAAGCTCTAAGACTTGCTTCAATATGCAATTCCTTATTTGAATCTTTGGCCAGAACAAAACCATGTAGGTTGATGGTAAGGAGTAGGTGGTTTTGGCTCCTATTTACCACTTCTAGAAATCTAGTTGAAGAAGAATGGTAAGTCCAAAGCAATGGGAGCCAGGGTAAAGCCTTACATCAAGATTTTCAATCCTACTTGTTAGCATAGGCTAGAAATAAATAAATCAAGTGTATGTGCTTGTGAAACTAATGAGCTCATTATTACACCTAAGTGACCTAAATAGTCCACTTAAGCAAGTTGTGTGTGTGTGCGTGTGTGTGGGGTAAAAACCATGTAAGGGTAAAAAACCTACACCAACACTAGACACATACAACAACACTAGCATTGGTCATAAATAGAGGTTATAAACCATCTCTAAAGGTTGAGTATTGAGGGGAATTATAAGGTAGGTTGAATTTTTAGATTTTATAAGATTTTGGTTTATCAACACTTCCCCTTAAATGAGACATGTTGCAAACTGTTTAAAGTGCACTTAGTTGTTTTTCAAGAGTTTCAATGTGTTTGACTAGGAGGACAATGTTATTAGCATATAATAGTAGAATATTGGTGTAGTTGTGAAAGTTTTTACTTCTACACCCACCCTTTTCCAAGTATGTTTTAAATGATCTATGTAAATTCTAAGGAGGTTAGGACAAAGGACAACCTTTTTAAACCTTCATATTACAATTAATTTTGTCAAACTAACCTTTAATATGTTTTAGTTTTGTAATGAATTTCTCATAACTAAATGAAAAACTTGGGTTTTGATAGTTTGTTGATGGGTAAACGATCATAAAATTTAGGTTCGTACATAATTGAAATCATCGGGCTCCAGATGGCCTTCTCTCACTTTCTTGCATTGTTTTCTCAGCTTTCCTTTGCTTATATCATTTGTTGGGGCAATATGTCCATTTCTCACTTCATCCCCTATGGATCTAAGGTTCACAGGATGATGTCACATGATATCGTCTTGATTCTTTATGTCTTTCATGATTGAACATGATCATGCCACTTGGCATGATCATAGGACTAGTATTTTATACATTCTATTAAGCCCTAGGCTCCCAAGATGTTGTCACATGGCATCATCTCAAGCCTTCAAACTATGATGATTTTCACTCCCTCTCATGTTCATTGGCTCCCATAATGTTGCCATATGGCATCATCATGGGGTCATAGGGGCTTTGACTACTCTATCGATCCATATATGCCCATCGATCTTGGGATTACATAATGCTGCCATGCGGTGTCATCACAGGCCTTCGAGCCTCAGAGGTTTTATTAAATTTTGCCAAGTCTTAGACACCCATGATGCTGCCACATGGCATCATTATGGGCCTTCGGCCTTAGAGGCATTATGATGTGTCGATTGGGCCTAGGCTTCCATGGGAGTGACACTTGTCATAATCATAGGGACTAAGGATCCTTTCGACTTAGTCAATGAGTAAATGACCTTCAAATTTAGGCTCTTACATAGTTGATGTTGTCAAGCTCCATGTGGCCCTCTCTCACTTTATTATGTTATTTTCTTGGCATGCCTTTGCTTACATCATTTGTTAGGGCCACATGTTTATTTCATGCTTCATCACCTATGGATGTAAACTTCACAAGATGATGAAACATGGAATCATCCTAACTCTTTAGGTCTTTCATAATTGAATAAGATCATACCACATAGAATGATCAAAAGACTCCACTTTTTATGCATTTTATCAAGCCACAAGCTCTTGATAGGTCACCATATGGCATCATTTTGGGCCTTCAAGCTACGATGACTTTCACTCCCCCTATGGTCATCGGCTCTTGTAATGGTGCCACATGGCATCATCACGGGCTCACTAGGGCTTTGTCTACTTTATCGATCTATGTATGTCCACCGAGCCCCAAACTTTTACAATACTACCATGTTGCATCATCATGGACCTTTAGGGCTCAAAGGCTTTATGGAATTTTACCAAGTCTTGAGCTCTTGCAATGCTACCATGTGGCATCATCATGGGCTTCTAGGCCTCATAGGTGTTATCATGTGCCGATCAAGCCTGGGCTTCCCTTAAGTGACACTTATCATAATTGTGGGGACCAAGGATCTTTTGAAATTAGTTGATGGGTAAATGATCATCAAATTTAGGCCTATACATAGTTAATGTCATCAAGCTCCACTTGGCCTTCTCTCGCTTTCTTGCATTATTTCATTGGCTTGCCTTTACTTATATCATCTGCCAAGGTCATGTGTCCAGTTCTCTCTTCATCGCATATGTATATAAGGTTCATGGTATGATGTTACATGGCATCATCCCAGATCTTCAGATCTTTCATGATTGAACGTGATTGTGTCAATAGGCACAATCATAAGACTCCACTCTTTTATGCATTTTGTTGAGCCCCAAGCTCATAAAATATTGCCACATGGCATCATCTCGGGCCTATAGGTTGTAATGATTTTCATTCCCTACTGAGGTCATCGGCTCCCATGATGTTCCCACATGGCATCATCATGGGCTTATGGGGAATTTGAATACTCTATCAATCCATAGATGCCCATCCAGTCTCAAATTTCTATGATGCTTCGACATGGCATCATCATAGGAATTTAGGGTTTGAAATTTTTATTTAATTCTGCCAAGTCCTAGGTTCCTGGCATGATACCACATGGCAACATCGTGGGCCTTCAGGACTCATAGGTGTTATGTTATGTTGATCGTGCCCAAGCTTTTATGGGAGTGACACTTGTCATAATCACAAGGACCTAGGATCTTTTGGACTATTCGATGCGTAAATGACCATAAAATTTAGGCCCATACAAAGTTGAAACAATCAAGTTTCATGTGGACTTATCTCACTTTCTTGAACTATTTTCTCGGCTTTCCTTTGCTTACCTCATCTATTGAGGCCACATGTCCATTTCTTGCTTCATCACCTACGAATCTAAGGTTCATAAAATGATGCCACATAGCATCATCCTAGCTCTTTAGGTCTTTCATGATTGAACATGATCATGCCACTTGGCATAATCACAGGACTCAAATTTTTTATGCATTCAACTGAACCTCAGGCTCCCAAGATGTCACCATGTGATGTCATATCAAGCCTTTAGGATACAATGACTTTTATTCCTTCCCATAGTCATCATATCCTATGATGATGCCATAGGGCATCATTGTGGGCTCACAAGGAATTTGACTATTGTATTGATTTGTAGTTACTTGTTGAGTCCTAGGCTTCAATGATGTTGCCATATGGTGTCATCATGAACCTTTGAGGCTCAGAGGTTTTATTAAAGTTTGCCAAGTTTCAAGGTCCTACAATGCCACCATGTGGCATCATCATGGGCCTTCGAGCCTTAGAAGCTTTATGTTATGCCAATCAGGCCTAGGCTTCTACAAGTGTGACACTTGTCATAATTATGGGGACTGAGGATAATTTGGACTTGGTCGATGGGTAAATCACCATCAAATTTAGGCCCGTACATAATTGACATCATTGGACTCCACATGGCCTTCTCTCACTTTCTTACATTGTTTTCTCAACTTATTTGTGCTTACATCATCTATTAGGGTCACTTGTTAATTTTTTGGCTTCATCACCTATAGATCTAAGGTTCACAAGATGATGCCATGTGGCATCATCCTGGCTCTTAAGGTCTTTTGTGATTGAAAACTATAATGCCACTTGGCACAATCATTGGACTATGGTCCTTTATGTATTCTAGCAAGCCCCAAGCTCTCGAGATGTCACCATATGGCAACATCTCGAGCCTTTGAGCTATCTTCACTTACACTCCCTCCCATAGTCATCAGCGTCTGCGACGGTGCCATGTGGCATCAAGATGGGCTCGTGGGGCTTTGATTGTTCTATTGATTTGTGGATGCTCGTCAAATTTTGGGCTCTCGTGATATTACCATGTGGCATCATCGCAAGTCTTTGGGGCTCAAAGGCTTTATTGAATTTCACCGAATCTCAAGTTCCCACGATGTCACCACATGGCATTATCATGGACCTTTAGGCCTCAAAGGTTTATGTTGTTCTAATTGGGCTCGAGCTTCCATAGGTGTGACACTTGTCACAATTATGACTGGGGATCTTTTAGACTTAGATGAATTTACAAAGTGCTAAAATGCCAAAAAATTATGATGGAATGTAGTGATGCCATGTGTCAATTTAGCATTGAAACTTCAATCAGTGAAACCTCTTAATTTGCATTTATTTAAGACATGTGGTCTAAGAAAATACTTTCAGCGAATTCACACTATTGGATCCTTATGGCCAACTGCAAACACATCTAACAAAAATTTTAGCGTAGTGAAATTTGTTGTGCATAAGACACTAGACAACCACCGTAATGGGCAAGCCCCAATTCTCAATATGCATAAAATTAATAGTGTAATTACATTTTTTATCCTTCCCTATATCGACCTATGTGAAAATGCCCATATTATATAAAGTTTTAAACGAATGAAAAATACATTAAAATATTTTCCAACATATACAATGAAACAATTTGATTGCCAACAAAATAAAGATTAATTCCAAATTAGAACAAAATGATGTTTATAATTACAATTTGAAACTAATAAAATAATAACATAAAAATTCTAAAAGTATAGAGCATTGCAACTTCTAACTTTTCTTGAATTAAAAACTATATTCATTATTTGTCATTTATATATTAAAAAGTTAAAAGACTACATTGAATTAAAGAGTGTATTCACCATTTAATATTTATATATTAAAAAGTCAAAAAAAACTACATTTCAAATTGAAAAGACTTATTAATCATCAAATAAAAGAATATATTTTATTTATGTTAACCAATGAACTCATTGATATATTAAAATTAAAAGACTATCCTTCAAATTGAAGAGACTTATTGACCATCAGATAAAAGCAGATATTTTATGTGTTAAAAAATCAATAGACTTCAAGATGTACTTACAAATTTTCTGTACCCAATTACCCAATAGATGGTACAAGAAATAAATTCCCAATAGATATTATATCTTAGTGATGGCGAATAAAAGTTCTTAAAAACAATTGGTACCAGGACCAGTCAAAATCCAACATTTGTATATACAATCTTATTTGATCTTCTTTAAAAATATTCTTTTCATATCCTTTTCCGTTAGAGATATTTGCATTCTCTCAGGGATATTTTATTATGGAACTTTCCTATGACAAATATTGTCCATTAATGCATCCGGCTTTCTGGCCGGTTATCATTTGTCCCCACTTTAATGGGCAGCTAGAGCTTTCAATAACTTTAGTATTGATTAAAGGATAAGAATTAATTCATTTTCAAAAATCATAATGAATTTTCAGCTGACCCGGATGGCGTCTAATAAAAAATTTCCTTAACAGAAATTTGAAAGGGGCCTCTACACAGTTTAATTGCTAAACATTTATCTACTTATGTAGATTTGTGTAGTCGAACTTATTTTTCCAATCCTTTATACAAATTTGCAGTTTTGTGTCATCACGCTCGCTAATCTACCCTATCTACAACAACAATTAGTTCAGGGTGTTTCCTCAAGCTTGATATTCGCCTCCTTGTCCTCCTTAAACTTGTTTTAAAAAGCTTACTTGAGAGAATAGAGGGAATGGAGAGTTTCGACCAACGCAAACAGACACCCGTGAGACTTTGGTCGAAGCTCTCCATTCCCTGAACAGGGCTTGAATCCAAGGTTAAGGAGGCAAATATCAAGTTTTGAGGAAACACTGTGGGTTAATTGGTGTTGCAGACGGGTTAGATTAGCAGGGGTGATGACACAAGTGATGGTCAGGCCATGGGAGGCAAGCTACTGTACAAAATCGAGGAGAGGGATGGCGAGGCCTGGAAATGGCACTGTCACAACGTGAGGTTTCTCAATACCGTTCATCATCTTCAAAAGGTTTCACAGATTTACAAATTGACCAGAGCAAAACTGCAAATCTAGATGAGCAACGAGTGAAAGATGCTTTAATACGAGTTTTGGGTAAAGAGCGGGGCGTCGGGGGAAATGAAAAGAGATGCAGAGAAGTGGAAGGAGATGGCATGAAAGGCAGTTGCATATGGAAGATCTTCTCAGACAAATTTAAAAAGATTTGTGAGTGAGATTCATAAGTTAGAGATGGCAAGGGTGGAAAGCTTTCAGTGTTCGTCACCTCATGTTGATTGTCTGTTTCAGTCGTGGAGTGAAAATAGCAAGCACGGAAAGAGGAGCTGACACTTAGGAGGAACATTGGTAATAAATACTGTCGTTTCATAAGTCTGTGCTCAATGTTGTAGTTAATTACTGTACTAGTGTTTCAAAAATATAGAATGGGTAGGTGATTGTTTTCATTTTTGTTTTTGTATAATAATAATAGCTTCGTAAACATTATAGATTGAAAAATCTGTGTCTTCTCAATCTGTGAGCAAACAAGTGCCACAAGTAGCGAGTACCTCTTATGATTATGTAGGATAATGATAATCATTTTTGCGTAGTTGTGTAATCCTTTTGGTTTAGTTGCTTTAAGGATTGCTCATTTTTTCAAACATGTTAGGAAGTAAGAGCTTTTTTAATATTATAATCCAAATAATTTGAAACCAAGTTAAATACCTAGCTCCAATAGTAAAACTTATCATAAGCATCTTATTATAATTTATATAATTACAAAAAGGATTTGGCATTTAAAGATAAACATTTTATTTATGGAGACAATATTCAAACAAATAAAAAATGTTATAAAATAATTTTATAAATTTTAAGTAGATATTAAAAAGTTAGATTTGATATGATGTATTTTGAAATATGATGTAGGAACTCCTTTGGTCAAATATTGCAATATCCGTTTAGAGTTTTTTTTCAAGTGACTTTTAGTTATCCTTCTGAAAAGTTTCTTAACTAATATCAACACATACGTTCAAAAATATAATTAATATATATTAAATTCAGTAAACAAATTGATATTCCAACTTATTCATGTAATTAAATTATAAATCATCCAATTCTATTCAATTTCACTCAACATTATTATATTACATTTTTTTTTATTCATCCATCTACAAAATCAGAATATACAACTATTTATAGAATCATAGTATGCATCACAAGTGATTAAGTACAATAACTAAATTTAGCATTTCTATTTCTTTTACAAGCACAACTACAAACTATATTTACATCTATACTAAGCATAGTAAATCAAATGTCATCCACAAAAGTATATTTAATGTGATATCCAAATTAGACCCAATCTCAGAGTCATATAAGATTAAAATGTTACAATGTGTACGCATCAATACATTCATTATTTTTTATATACATTTCAATAATACATGATTTTATCTTTTCAAATAATAATACAATATATTATATTTTGTTATCTAAGATAGTCCTATAAAATTAAATGTTCATAAAATAATTTATACCAAAACTAAAGATCATCACTACTATTGAAAACTATGTAAAAAAAGGGAGAACATCATCGGAGTAATGTACCTCCAACCACATAGCCTTTCAAATCCCCTAAAAACATCTACTTTCTGAAATGACCATATCCTTCATGAGAATGATAGATGCAGAACCATCAACAATAAAGATAACAATGTGTATACAAGTCATACTACAACTAGCTTCATGTAGCATAAATAAAGTCTTGAAAATGAATTAGAACATTCTTAATACATACTAAGTATATTTGCTTATGGCCATAAGACTTAGGAATCAATGAATCCATCTCATTTCATATAAACTCAATAATCAATTCCTAATTATATATTCAAGATGAAACTAAGTATTTTCACAATCCATATAGAGTTCACTTTCTTAAGTCCACAACCATAACCATGTTCATCTTTACTTATAACAATCAACAATGTAGTGATATTCATACAAACATTTATAACTCAAAATGACAAAAATCTTTGAGAAGTGTGAGAATGATAATTTATGTTGGTGTCCCATCTATCTATGTGAAGTGTTATAATCCTTCCACTTAACCGAAGATTGTTGCAAGCCATACAATAAAATATCACAACGTCAATCATAAGGAACATGTTTGAATGACAATATGTTGCATAAATGTCCCATACCACATGTATGATGTGTCTCATCCATTCATCCTACCAAGGATTGACAACAAGTCTAATGGTGTATAAAGTCATGATTATTTATATATCAATCTCGTAAGAGATTATAAATACCATAATTTTTTCAAAACCAATGCTAAAAAAAATTCAATAATCTAAAAATGATGAATACACTTACTTTATACTAAGCAAAATAATCAAACCTTATATTATTTTCATAGAAATTTTACAATCTTAAAATAAAAATTAAGTTCATTACTTATTTATTAATTAATTTTATGAGAGAATCCAATCATGATAAATTAATCCACAAAGAAAATTATAATCATTTTAAAACTTTTTATAAACATGTAACCCGTTTCAAGCAAGAGTCCAAGAAAAAAAATCTACACATTCTTAAAATTAAAAATAAAAAATAAAAAAAATAACACATTCTTAAAACTAACTTAAATGTGATTAAAGGTAGTTTTATTCTTACCTGGCCTTCATTTAAGCATATAACACCTTCGAGCATGGAATCAAGAGAGTTTTTATAAAAACACACTCCTATTGAGGTTAGCTAGATAGTAGGATCAAAATCATCATTCAATTAAGAGTAAACAATAAGTAGTTTTAGAGGATTCCCATTTAAAGGAATAAATTAGAAATAACCCTACTAAGGTATTATAACATTACAAGTCTAATAAGTGATGTTATTAAGGATCGTTCTTAAATGTAGGTTCTAAGGTGGTTTTGAGCACATAGTCACGAGTTAATATATAAATGAAAGTTTTAATTAAACAATAGAATACATTTTACACTTTTAGCTTACTACTCGAATCACCAATTCTTACACAAAGCAATGTTTCATTGAAAGTTAAAAATAAGAGTGCATATCTTAATATTGAAGAACATTTCTCATAGAGGAAACCTGAGTTTTCCCAAAATAGATGGTATTAAATATTAAGTCTACAGCCTTGACTCATTTTTATGATTTTGTATAGAGGAATTGATTATCACAACACATTTTCTAAGCCTGGTGTATATATTCCTTATTGCATATTGAACTCAAATATATAATTCAAATCAAAGTTTGATCATTAGCACCGTAGAACAAGCATAACAATCATAATTTCCTAAAAAAACAAGCTTAGTTCAAATGGTCAAGTACTCGATCCTAGCCTCATGTTACAACAACATAATTAATAAAATATTTAAAGATGGTACTGGAAAAGTACCAATCAAACCAATAATTTTAAGAAACCTTCATCCAAGCACATGTATCATGTGGGAGAACCCATCAAGCTTATGATTATTAATACAATCAAGCCAAAGGAACTAGTGAAGTATTTGTTAACATGCACGCATGAGGGAAGGTTGAATATCATGGGACAAAAATTGAAAATATCTTCCATGTGGATAAGCAATATTTACACACTCAATAATGAAGGAGAAGACGTGTGAGGTGATGAAGATAATTTTAGAAATCAATAGATTAGCAAAATAGTGCGGATAAAGGGTGGGAGAAATATAATTGTAGTACATAACTTACTAATGTGTGTTATGCGAGTTGCTAAATGGATTTTTAGCTCTATGATAGTATCCATAGGACAATGAAGCATGGTAACCAAGAATGTTTCATATTTAATCTAGTTGGTAGAAACAAAAATAATGGCCTTCAATTATGAAAAGTACATTGCTAAGGAAGTTGTGTTGTTGTGTGAAGACATGCATCAAAGAGGAGATAAGTTTAAATGAAGTATGATCTTGATTTTGTTGATGATTGAGGAAATTTAGATTTTTAAGGGTAAATATGGATTCAATTTGATTGGAGGATCGGGTCACATGTAAAGAAATATGCAATGCATAATTACACTCATCAAATGGCAGACCCTTATAAGAAGAAGATTAAGGTGTGGTATGAATGTGTACATTAATCATTCAATGAGGAGTATAGAATATGATTGAGGATTCTATTAAAATATCATTGATTTAATAGGTTTTGTGTGATGGCACACTATTCATTGGCAATTTTGATGATCAATGATGGGAAGTGATCAAGCTAGGAAAATTTTTCATATGTTGTGAATGCACAGTTTATGAAGCATGAGTTAAATAGAGGTGATGATATGCCAAGGCCAATGATATATGTTTCAATGATTGATATGCCAAGTAAAAAGATGAGGAGATATAAGCCTCTAAAAAAAGCATCATAACATGAAGATTCAAAGAATGATATCATGGAGATCAAACCACAATTTTATTACAAAAGTGGATAAGTATTAGTATAATATCAAAAGTGTGTTGAGACATTAAAGGAACAAAGGTACAACGCCAATAAAAATGACATAGTTCAGGGCAATGACTAATAATGATTTATGAAGCTATTTTATAGAAAAGCAAAAAAATAAAACAATAAGAGGAAGACACTACATGTTGAAAGGGGAATGATAAGGATATTGAATTAGATGAAATTTCATCATATTTATATGGTGGACATAAAAATAAACGATCCCCAATATATGTGCATGATAGGACTACAATAAATATATTTGGACCAAGAGGATTGGGTGCTACATCTCTATCTATCATAGTGAATATGTTTGATAACCTAGAAAATAAGAAATTGTTGATGTTAGCATGAGCCCACATGATCCTAGTGTAACAATTATAGTTGGCCAAGGTATTCAACATTATATCTCTCCAATTAATGTTATAAGCCTAAAAGGAAAATATGGTTTTGTGTAAGAACATGTTGATACATTTGTGACGAAATATGCTAATTTTGAAGAAACATTGCTAGGGGAAATAGGCATTCAACAAACAAGGGATGTAATAAACAATAATCCAAGGAATGAAGCTCAAGATGGGGTAGAGAAGAAGAAATGAGTAGATAAGCATGGGGAGATTAACAAGGTGGGAAGAAAAATCAAATAAATATTACATAAGAGGAGAAGAAATAATTAAAACAAGTGTTAGATATCTCAAGAACACATTCAACAAAGGTTGGAAGTTCACTAATTGAATTTTCATCCTTGAGAGTGTCTATGGGAATGATTAGATGTAGAAATGTGACTCATGATAAATAAAATAAGATAATGACTATCTTTGATAGTCATACTCCTAATCTATAATTTGAAGTCCATGTTAAGATTATTATGAAGACAAGAGAACAAGATGAGGAATCCTATGGAGAGGAAGAAAGAGGTGTAAAGGTGGTTGATCCAAGGTATATTAGATGGAGGTTGTTGGACTAGTATTGATAAAACTAGCCATGAATATGATGAAGAGGGACTTCCTGTCAAATAAGCATGTTAAATATGTGAGGGGAGAATTGAAATAGGATAAGTAGACTCTGAAGAAATACAAAGAATAAATTTATATTTCGGCAAAGATGGTAAAAATGGATCAGCCAAAAATCTACAAGGGTGAGGATGTCAGTGGGAAAACACCCTTAGAAAAGTTAGTTATGGACATTGCATACTTGTTATTCATGGATTAGATACAAAGGTAACATATTGAAGAATAAATTTGGGTAGATAGACTAAAGGAGATGGGGTTAGAGTTCGAGGATCATGTGGAGCAATTAGTAAACATGACAAATAAACTTTGATTAAAGGCAAAGGAAGACAATTTTTTTTGGAAGGTTTCAATATGTGCATGAATACATGGAAACCCACTAGGGTCATGATCAATATGTTCAGGGATATATTGAAATGTTTCCAAA